>JAIKVJ010001536.1:0-11563 GCA_024679225.1 Phytophthora pisi
TCTGGGATCTCCTCGTGGACCTACCAGTTTACTCATCTCATTGCGCCTCCGGCCCCCCTCGCCATTGAGTAGTGTGTTCAAGTGGACGTCACACTCAACTGGTTAACTGCCTATTTGTATTGAACAACTCACTTGGTGATCGATCCAGGCTCCCCAAAGGCAAACGACGCCGATAGGGATTCACAAGGTGACACGCCATCCCTGGAACTTGGTTTCAAGGAACTCCGGTTTCAAAGGACTGTGGTTCCAGGGACACCCCCTCTAGAGGCTTTGCAACACCAAAGCCCGGGCTACCGCTATACAAAACCCCCTAGACGGTTCAGGTTTTCACCGAGCCTCGTCACAGGATGGTGCCCCCAAATGCGGAGGCGTGGCGAGAGTGGACCGGGATATGGAGAAATGCCTCCGCAATGTCCGCCCCGAGCGCGTAAATGGCGTACCCTGGGTAGCGTCTGCGTAACTCCAGTACTCGAGAGGAGATACTGACGTACGGATCCCATCGAGCATCAGGTGTAAACGATGCGTCGGAAATGTCGTTGACTGAAAACCCAGCAGGAGCTGACAAATCATGAATGGTACGGCCATCTTCCAAGATCGGCTTATCCCGCTTAGGAACGAGGGCGAACGCACTGGAATGAAATGAGGGGTCCGATGACAGTACTGCCACTGTGGCCAGGATGCATCTTCCTTTGTAGTAGTCATTGAGAAGTCGGTTGATGACGACCCGAGCCCCTTCGATCGCGCTGGGGTAGTTGGGAGGAAGAGGACGAACACCAACACGAAGGGAAGAACTTGTCCAATGAGGAATCACTCCCTCCGCAGCAACGTTGCAGAGGCGATCGAGATCCGGGTACGACGCAAGATGTAGTCGATAAAGCTCCGGTCGAAGGGCTTTATTGGAGGGCTGGTCCCTGGAGGTCTGACCTCTGAAAATGCGCAGGGTCCCGTCGATGCCGATGGCCGGCAACTGAACGAACGCGGACAGTAAGGCGACGTCGACGGCAGGGATGGTGAGATTGTCCCCGGTCGGCTGGAGAAACGCAGTGTCCACCGGGAAGGGGATGTCATTAACCGCCGCCAAGGCTTCAAAAGGTTCGAAAGACGCCCAACGGAACACAGCGGGATATCCCATTGACGGTACAGTGTCTGGAGAGGCTGATCGCAAACGGAGAGGGTTCCCAACGGGCCGTTGTATCAACGACGGCTGGAGCACTAGGCTGCGAGCGCTCCCGTCGCGAGGCATGGTCTCCATTAACCGGCTCCAGAAATCGGTGGGTAACGAGATGAGCGATGCGATTGTAATCCGTCATCACCATTGCCCAACAAGCCCGCCAACGACGGTAAGCGAACTCGCTCGATGAGGGGATGGGTACGACCCGCGCACCGAGGAGAATGGGATGCTGGGCGAGTATATGAGGCATGGGCCACGAAGTGAACTCTTCCGAAGTTTTCTGTGCAGAGCCCCCGGCAATATCCATGGCCCAGTTACACAGTGCGTCAGCCGCTTTGTTGACGCCTCGTGGCTCCGAAACAAGTACGACTCGATCAAGGCCGAAAAGTAAACGCCGAATTTCGCGAAGCGCAGGAACCAGATTGGGCGATCGTACGCGTTGCGTTCCGAGCGCGAGTTGAATGATAACCTCAGAGTCGCCGATGACCCGTATGAGCGAAGTCTTTTGATGCTGGTAGAGCCAACGTAAGCCGGTGAGGAGTCCTTGCGCTTCCATTTCATTGTTAGTACCGCCTGGCAGAACCGAACTGGCCGCCCACCATATCAAGGTGTTGTCGGCAGACCACACGCAGCAAGCATAGGCGCTGATGTCCGTGTGGCCGCGTGCACCACCGTCAAAAGACATAATGAGAGGTTGCAGTGTTGAAAATGACGTGGGCATAGCTGGCCCTGTCGACACTGGTCGACCGAAATCAGATAGAGGCGAACGAGCGACGAAAGGAGGTGATACATTGAATATACAAACCGATCGCAGATGCTGTGCGCCTCCGCACCGTCAGGTAGTGGTGTTGGGATGATTCTCCTTGAAGGCTCCGTGATTTGTCGTCACGTATTGAAAAATCTCCACTGGGAGGAGCGTGAGCTCGTGAACGTTTTTACAGTTCGGGAAATCACAGCCTTTCTGGGTCTGGAAACGAAGGCAAATCGATGTCGAGCCCTTCTTGGGCACCTTGGCCAAGATGTCAGAAGGCACCGTCGTTCGGCTCTGGTGCGGCTGCGTCCCTCGCTGTGGACCACCCGCGCGTGAGCGGGCGTCGAAACGGCGAGACGCCGAAGACCCGTATTCAATCTACCGCGCCCAGGTATCCACCAAAGCTGTGACGATGACTTGGCGGACGAGTCGAATGTAATCGGGCGACGAATGCGAGAGTGTAGCTCGAGCCTCGTCCGCCAGTACGGATGTGTGGTGGTCATCCTGGATGGATTGAAACAGCCGCGTGAACACAAGCGTGTACAAATTGATCGTAGCATAGACCAAACCCCGCGGGACATTGTCCAATGTATCCTTGGTCGCATCGGCGTGGATGATGGAGAACACCTCAGCCACGGGTCGAGGGAGCCATTCCACAGCTGCTTCATGAATGCGAGAGAGCGCTCTGCGCAAATCCGAAATCGAAGTGATGTGAGCCGCAGGGACCGTGTCACCCGCGCCCCAAGTGGCGGAGTCATGCGCCACCGAACGCCTGCCCCCGCTCTGCGCAGGAGGCGGCAAGAAGTGGTCGAGAGGTCTCATGCCAAAGTTCACCGTGAATATCATTTTTGCAGTCACCTTCGTTACCCGGTAACGGTTGCGCAGTGTTTCGTGGTGCTGGATGGCCGAAACGCGGTCTAGAATGAGTAGCTCCCAGTAGCGGCGTAACTCTCCAATACTCTCCTTACCTTGTGGTCTTGGTCCGACATGCGCGATCTGGTGAACAGCGAGCTCGGCCGCCGGCGGGCGGAACGAAGTCGCGCCCGACGTCAGCGCCTCGATCGTCTGCTGCAAGGTGTGCTGTCCAAAGTCGTCCTGGTCGCGTACCCTGTGGTGCGTTTCTTCGTAGTCAGCATGTCCCTCTGAGCGGGAATCCGCTCGGCTCCCGCGGGTTCCAGAGTACTGGTGCAAGTCGTAATCTCCGTCAGCGCGATCCCGAAAGTGCGCGGCCCCGCGATCCGAGTGTCCACTGTGCGATCCGAGTGTCCACTGTGCTGCCCAGTGGGAGGCCCTGACTGCCAATCCACATGCCGACTCCAAGGCCGAGCTGGCTCGGGCGGCGAACTGAGGCCTTGCCCGTCCCGACCGTCGGCGTGGGGGGAATACACATACCGACGAGGGGGCGGAGTCGGGTTCCGTTGAAGCCGGATGCTGGTGTGGCGAGACCGCGCTCGGCCCGGACTGCGGGAGCGGCTCCGCCGGTCGCGATCAGCGCGTGCATGGCCACGTCGCGGGCTCGGTCTTCGACTGCGTCGATCGCGGTGGATATGGGGACGTTCCTGTGCTCGCCGAGACCGCCGATCACCCGCCGGTTCTCTTCTCTCTGCCGCCGGAGGCGAGGAAACAGGTTGAATTGGATGCGAAGGGGCAGCCGGCCCCGTCGAAGCAGAACGATTAAGTTGTTGTTGAATCCATTTTTGGGTTGACTCCACGAGCTTTTGAGTAGACTGCGCCATAGCTAACATTACCGCCATTGTCTGTGCGTTGGTCGAAGCAGCATCCGATGTGCCCAGCCAAGGAGGTTGCATGCCCGCTGCTGGGCGGGTCCAAGTAGCGGGTGCCGGGGGTGACGAACTTGAAGTGGTCGGAGCAGTGACGGCGGATACCGCAGTGCCTTCATCACGGCCCTGAGCCCGTGAGATATCCGCAGCTTCGTCGCCGGCCAATAGAGTTCAAGGAAGCCACTGAGCCGGAACAGGGTGCCAAGCCCGCTTGCGTAGTAGCTGGTAAAATGCGAACTGAGATTGATCCTGGCTTTACAAACTAGACATGTAGCGCCCTGGAGGAGGCCGTAGGAGGCTGAAAGTGTACCTAGGTGCTCTCTGAGCGAAGACTGACTGAACCTACTCACGTAGGCGATCCTTGCGTCACGGAGGACAGGCGCGGGTGACGACTGGGTGCAAAGAGAGATGTCATTCTCCCCGAATGCCAGGAAAATGGTGGAGCCGACTTAACAGGGGAAGATACGTCGGATGTTCGTCCGGTATTCCGTGGCTCCCGTGTCCAGGAGGACAGTGCCGTTGTCAAACACAGTCTTAATCACGAATGGGCCCTTGGCAACTGGGTCCGTTTTCTTCCGTTCTCGAGCGGGAATACGCAGCATCACAGTGTCGCCTTCACGATAGAAGTGCTGCACGCGTCTGAGGTTTTCTCGGTCATTGTTCTGCAGAGTCGCCATGAACCTTTGCTTAGGCAGGTAGTTCCAGTTTGCGAAGTGCAATTGGCGAGTGAGCATGTCCTCGCCGAACAGCAACTGCGCTGGAGACGCTCGCAGGATGCTGTGGTACCTGGCACGTATTGCATACGCGGCGTAGTCGAGTGCCGTCTCGATCTGGTCATGCAGATCAGGGCGCACGCGCAAGATGTTCATCAATTCCAGGTGCACGCGCTCACAGATAGCGTTCGCCTGAGGATTTTTTGCCGTGATTGGTTTGTCCTTGATCGCCATTGACTTCAGAAGCAACTGGAACTCATCGCCGGTAAACTCGGGGTCTAGGTCGTGCACGACGCGCTTAGGCCGCGGATAACGACACAGCCAAACTCTTTCAAAACTGATGGCCGTGTTGGCTGACGTCTTGCCGCGCTGGATTATCACTTCCAGCCAGCGAAATTATTTCTCGATAGCAGTCCAGCAGTAGAAATCTCCGGAAATTGGTCCCAGCAAGTCAACGTGGACGACGTCAAAGGGGCGATCGGTGTTGGAGCCAGGAGTCGGTGGGAGATGTCCATAGTTCTGCTTTCCACCATGCGGCTTCGCACGTTTGCACTCGTTGCAAGCTTTAACGAAGTCGGTCGCATCCTTCTCCATGCCCGGCCACCAGAAAACGATCATCGTGTGGTACTGCTTGTCTGAACCTGGGTGAAGTAGATAGGAGTGATACATCTCCACCAAGTCGGCACGTAGCGACTCGGGCACCATTATTCTGCTTCAGGGATGCAGTAGAACGACGCCGAGAGCGGGGCGCAACGCGTAGTCGGGGTCGGCTTGCTTTTTCTCGAGTTGTTCGATGATGCTCTTGCAGGTTGCGTCGTCCAGTTAATACTTCTTCACGACAGCTCCGTCGATAGCAACTTCTTCTTCTTCGACCGCGCAAAGTTGCTCCTCGCTAGCTTGTTTCACGAAATCGTAGCGCAGCCGAAAAAATGCATTCGCGCCGATATTCTGCGAGCCAGGGATGTACACGACTTCCAATCGGTACTCTTCGAGTAGGAGCTTCCAGCGTTTGACCCTCAGCGATGTCTCGCGTGGGAACAACATTTTTTTATGGTCAGTATGAATAACCACAGGAAACCCCAACAGCATCGTGCGATACTCCTTGAGGATCTCGACCACGGACAGCAACTCCCATTCCATGGTAGAGTATTTCTTCTGCGTGTCGGTCACGGCCCGCGAGAAGCATGCGATGATCCTCCGGCCTTGCACGATAACACCGCCGATCTGATGTCCGCTGGCATCTACAAACACGTGAAAGCGGCGACTGTAGTCCGGGAAGGCTAGCCACACGCTCCGAGCCAGCGCTTCCTTGATACTTCTGAAGGCGGCCGAGTCTTCAGGAGTCCAGGCGAACTTGCAGGTTTTCGATGTCAGACGATTAAGACGAGCGGTCAATGCGGACTTATTTGGCACCATCTCACGGTAGTATGCGATCATCCCCAAGAATCTGCGCAGCTCGCGCTTGTTGCGAGGTTCGGTGATCTGCTGTATCGCTTCCACCTTCTTCGTCTGCGGCTGAATCCATTCGGGAGTGAGTGTGAAGCCGAGGTAGTCCACACGATCGCACAAAATGTGGCACTTCTTGCCGTTGAGACTGACGTCTTACTGGCGGAGCCGGTCGAATACAATCCGCAGGTGCTCCAGGTGCTCGACTGGGTTCTCGGAGAAGATCAAGATGTCGTCCAAGTAAACAATCTCAAAGTCTAAGTCGCCGAGAATCCTCTCCATGCACGCCTGATACTCGTCCGGCGCAGTCGAAATGCCCATGGGCAACCGCTTAAACTGGAATTTGCCGAACGGGAGGCAAAAAGCGGTCGCTGCTCGACTCTGTCTCGCCAATCGACGCGCAAAGTACCCATATTCGCGTCCAGCGTAGACATGCACTTAGCTTTGCCGAGGCGGAGCAGGATCTCACGAATTTTGGGCACGTAGTAAGGCGACCGACGCAGGAACTTGTTCAGCTCACGGAAATCAACCAAGAGGCGAAGTGACCCGTTGGGCTTCACCAAGAAGAAGCCTCCGAGCCGTAGATCTGCTCGATAACGTCCTCTTCAAGGCGTTTCTGGATCTTTCGACGTGGGGCTTCTTCTTGACTGCGAGGAACGCTGTAAGGCCTTGCATGCGAAGGCGTGTAGTCAGCACGTAGAGGAAGCACAGAGTCATCCAGTCTGATCCGGCCAAGTCGTCCACTATACAGATCCACATATTCTTCTAGAAGTTTCAAATAGCAGTGCCCCAAAGCTGCTTCGAGGTGCTGCGGCAACAGATCTTCTGGTGTCGTGGCGCAGTCATCTCCAGCGCATAGCTCGTCGTCTTCATCAAGCGTAGCTTCATCATTGACGTTGTCCTGCTCTGCGGGGCCGTGCTCCGTGGTGCGAACGACGAGCTCGCTTCCGTCCCACGTGATGCGGTCGTTCTTGAAGTCAATGACGAGTCCGAGAGCACTCATTAAGTCGCGGCCTATAGTCACATCGTCAGGCAGCGATGGCAGGACCTCGAACTTGTGGATAATCACTAAGTCGCGTTTCAACTGTGGGATCCGGAACCGGACTGTTGTTGCCCCGGTGCTTTTAGTGTTTCCCTTGACCAACTTGAAGGAAACCTGAGAACTTTCAAGTGTTGCCCCTTGCTTCTGCTGCAATAGCTCCATGAACGCGGAACCGACGATGCTGCGCGAGCAGCCACTGTCAAGCCGAGCTCGAAAACGGTCCTTGCCAGCTTCCAGCTTGATCATCACGCGCATTGGAGGCGGTGAGCTGGTCGGAGACGCGTTCAGTCCCACAAACAAATATTCGTCGTCGCTGGAGCCCCCCTCCGTTTGGCGTTGCACCACTCTTGTCTGCTGGCGCTGTTGAGGAGGCTGAGCTGCACGGGGTCCACGGCGCTGGTCTGCTTGCTGATGCTCCTCTTGCTGGTTGTCGTGGCGCAGAGCTCGGCAGTCAGCCGTGTTGTGGGTCGTCGTCCTGTGGAAGGTACAGTACTTGTTGCTGGAGGCGTGACTGCTGTTGTTGCCGTTGCCTCGTCCAGGGTTTCTTCCTCGCTGGGGCTGCTGACGGTTGTTGCTGTTGTTATTGTTGCCGTTGCGATAGTTGGTGCTGTTGTTCTTGTTGCGGCGCCCGTGGCTGCGAGAGTTGTCATGACGGCTTCCCTTGTCTTGACTGCTAGCGCGATGGAGGCGCTGTTCACCTTGTTCAATCCGCTCGAAGTAGGGCACCAGAGCGGCGACGGTAGTGTAGACTTGACCACTAGCGTCGTGCTTGTTCTGCCACTCGTAGGGCGTCCGCGCTTGTAGAGTCGGCACAGCGCGTCCTCGCACATCGGCGAGTTCTCATTCGGTCGGGCCAGAGTATGCTCCATACGCACGAGTGCGCGGAACCGCTTGCGGTACTCGGCCAGCGACTCGGTGCGCGGCATGCGAATCAGCCACAACTCCTCTTGTAATTTTTCGCTGTAGTCGACTGGGAGCACTACGATAGAGGCCTTGCGGAGTGCGCGCGTGAATTCCTCGTCCATGCGGACGTCCTCGTTTGTGATGGGCGTGCCAGCGAATGCTTCTCGGAGATCACCTTCTAGCAGGATGGTGGTATTCAGGAACTTGTCTTCGGCGTTCCAGTGCTTGAGAGAGGCGAGCTGGTCGAAATGGTAGACCCAGTCCAAGAAGTCCTTTGGACCACCGTCGATAAACTTCGGTATCTTCTTAGTCACCACTTCCCCTTCGATCCCCTTGTCCTTGTTCGCTGCACGTACGGTGATCGAATACGTGAGGTAGCGCTCCTTGTCATTTTTGTGCGTGGAGCGGTTCATGGTTGAGGGTTAGCGACCGACGGGTGTACCAGGTCGATGATGCTGATTTGAAATATTTCAAAGTGCCAAGCCCGCTTGTGTAGTAGCTGGTAAAATGCGAACTGAGATTGATCCTGGCTTTACAAACTAGACATGTAGCGCCCTGGAGGAGGCCGTAGGAGGCTGAAAGTGTACCTAGGTGCTCTCTGAACGAAGACTGACTGAACCTACTCACGTAGGCGATCCTTGCGTCACGGAGGACAGGCGCGGGTGATGACTGGGTGCGAAGAGAGATGTCAAAAAGGGGGCGCCAACTGTAGCGGCGATCTCATGTCAACAATCACCGGCGATTCACGAGGCAGGGGATGTCCACGCGAAAGACCCACCGCCAGCACATTTGCGGGGGCATCAGAGTCGCTAGCTTCATCCTCGTCGAGGCGACGGGCATTGGAACCCGAAGGCCCGATGTATTTGCGAACATAATCCAACGGACACACCGTTACTCCGAAATGACAGGAATGGAGGCCAAACTGAAGTCAAAGGTGGTGTCGGAGCCAGCGGGAACGAGGCCCTCTTGAAGTTGTCGTTGTAGTTCATCACTGTTCACAGATCCAATCTCCAGCTCTCTCCAACGCGAGCGAAAACGAGGCGTGCGCCCGTTTGGACTGGAGGTCGCCGGCACACCATGACACCAGCCCATAACAAATTCATCACGAGAGATCTGGTTCTCCCATGCCACGTTGCAAGGGATGAGGACATGAGCGGCTGGAGCTGTAGCGGGTTGCCGTACTGCGGCGACACAAGCGAAGCTCGCTGTGAGGCGGAGGCGTGCACCAGACTGGGTGGTGAAAGTCAATCGGGGACAAGGTCGGTACGCCACCACCTGACCAACGAGGTACACTTCCAACGGAGTTTCAACGAAAGCGGTGCCGCCGCGGGCATCACGGTCATCAACTGCAGCGAGAAAGCAGGTTTTGAGGCGAACAAACCGAAATAGCATTAATAACGGGCGGTCGCGCCACTCGTCCTTCAAGTCCTCGAAGGGACGAGTTAGGCGGCCGAAAGGGATCACTGCACGGTCATCGGGATCTTGGTCATCGCCGGGGCGCCCGCGCGCTGCGTCGTGATCGAAGTTGTGGTAGGTGAGGTTGCATAGCCACCCGGGGCGGCGCACAGAGTCGTCCTCGACGAAGGGACTGTGTGGTGTAGCGGGATCAGCAAAATTTACAAGATCGCCGATCCAGCTTCCCAACTGCGCCCGAACACCGACTTACGGAGGGGGTCCCCCGATGATCCGTGATCTGTGTGCTGAACTGGTCACCTTGTGTACCCGTCGGTAGGGCTGGATCTGCTCCTCTGGTGTCTGCTGAAGCGTCCGAGCCTTGAAGACAGAACAGTCTGGGCGAGAAGCGGGGATGCGGGTGGAGCAGCGCGGAAATCTTCACTCTGCTCACGGTAATATTCCAAATCCAGTAGTCTTGTACTTGGATCTGGCGGCCTGGATCTGGATTCGGCCGTGTTGTTGCCTTTCGGGGTTGTTGTCCTTTTCGATGCATTCGCAGGTCTTCCTTGGTCATGTTTGCCGCCTCCAATGACGGTGTCGTTGACAGTTGAGACGAGAGGGACGCACCGGCCAAACAGATAACTCCGGTGGATCTTGGAGCTGCACATGCAGGTAGTTCACTAGGAAGGTCTTGGATCTGGCCAATATATTACTCCAGTCTTACAACCAACACTAGGTCTGCTACCGCTAACCTCTCTACGCCGTGTAGGGCCAATGTCGTTCCCGTTTCCAGGCGAGGGAGGAAGCGCTTGCGTTGTACAAGGCAACTTCTGGTCTGATTAAAGCTTAAGTTCGCTCCTATCCCAAAGTCCTATCACCATGTGGATCCTATCATTCCATCTGTACCTACCGACCCTATGGGCTCTCTTTACCTTCATTGTGTGTCAGCCGCTTGCCCGTCGCGTTGTGTTCATGGCCTCTTGATTACGCCTGGGTACCGGACTGAACCCATCTTGGATCTGGATCCAATGGGTACAGATCCAGATCATCTGAGTCTGGATCCATCATTCACCCAATCACTTGCCATCACCCGTTTCCGAGAATTGCGCTTCACCACAACTGCGGTGGCCCGGGCTCACAACTCAGCGTAGATGGGCCCGTCCCAGTCGCGCCCTGCCAGCTGGTACGGGCACTCCAAGCGGACGACGTGCCCACGTAACTCGTCTGCCTGCGAGACAGTCGTGGGCGGGTTCGGCTGCCGCGCCATGGTCCAAAATGTGAGCCTGGCTCGTCGGTAGGTCTTGAACGAGCTCTGCGCTCGGCTTCTGTGCTTCTCGAGGGGAGTCTTGGTCGCGAATGTACAGGTAATGGTACATCTATAGACACGAACAGATCAGCCGCATACACAAATCGACGACACTATCCAAAACCCCACCGCATGGTACACCAGTGTACAGATTACTGGCGGCCAGTAGACATAAGGGCCCTTCTCGCGCATTTCGAGTGATGCAGGCGCGTCATACCAGAACCACTGCTGCCTGCATGCTCCAGTCATCGTTTCAGCGGACACTTTCGGGCGACACCAAGCACCAGCCGGCCTCTCAAGCTAGCCGGCGTTGCCGACCTGCCCAAGTGCGATGGCCCCACCGCTGGAGTGGACTAAACTAAGAGAGCGCTGTAATGAAGATGAATACGTGAAATTTCCCTGGGAAGCTTTTTGCTGTTCGGCTGTGCGTGCCAAAAGGGATCGTCCGTGCATCATCTGCCCTGGGGAACACAATATGGTTGAGCGCCGACTGCGCTGTCGTAGTGAAACCTGTGAGAGCAGCACGGGGCCGATTAAGTGCCCGACGCGCTGGAAAGTTCATCACTGCCCAGTAGTTTCGAAGTGGATCATTCTAAGCAACGGAGTAACTCATTTTCGTGGAGAGATCGAATGCGCGGTGCCGCCTAGGCCTAAGGTTACAGAAGAGATGAAAGAATACATTCATCGCATGGACGAGAACGCTGTGCCCCCTCGGCTCATCTGGAGCAACTTACTGCGCGCACCCGATGTCCCGAAGCCAGTGCTAGGCTACCCGTCCTACACCCAAGTTCAGCGCAGTGTGAAGCATATACGATGGCTACAAGGAACGAAAAACTCGATTATTCGCACTACGGAGTTGGTACGTTCAAAGGCGTTCGTGGCAGACATTGATCCCGACACAGCTTTCGGTTTTGGTAATCTAGATCAAGATGGATTTCCTTTCGAAGGCAATGAAGAAGATGATGAACCTTTGGTTTTGGGAATTACGACGCTAAAGCTTATGGAAAAGATAGAGGCGCTTCAACTTCAAGAACCGTTTCTGATTTTCCATTTGG
>JAIKVJ010001537.1:0-11501 GCA_024679225.1 Phytophthora pisi
ATAAGCACGACGCCTCCTCCCCTCTACTCACCTGGGCACTCTGGCGTGCCATCCATCCTTGACGCGACCCCCCTCTCCACTAAGGCTTGAACAGAACCGCCCGGCCGCGCGACCTCCCTCCGCAGCGGCTCCACGCTTCTCACGGAAGCTTCCACGACGACCAGCTCGGCCTGACTTCAATGCACCGCGCCATCAATTCGACAGTGGCTCCTCACGCGAAGGGACACTGTACCGCAGACTTGGTACCCGAAGTGTACCCACTACCGACCGTAGCCATATCCGGCAGTGGACCCACTCGGGGTGGTATCGAAGCAGGCTCGCCCCGAGATCGGCCCAGCGACCCTCCTGGTTCGTGGGTCCCAATCCCGGGTACGGGACATTCTCCCCGACCGAGAGTTTGCCGTCCTCGGCGAACGCGGAGCTGGGCCTCCTCGGCGAGGTCTTGAAACTTCCGGGCCAGATACTCGTCGACTGAAGTGAAGTCGCTCGGAGACTCGGTCGGCGGAGCGCTCCTGACGTAGTCGCGGCCGCCACCTTCCTGCAAACCCCCTCGCCCTTGTTGCCCTTCGGCGTCGTCAATGCGGGCTTCCTTCTGCTCATCGGGTCCGGGCTCTCGCAGTTGCTGTAGACTAGCAGTCTCAGAATGGACCCGATCACTAGCGTTCCTCTGAACGCTCTCGATAGCGTCCCCCACGATGATGCCCGGCGCAATCCGGCGCAGTCGGCCGTCTCAATCGCCGATGCGCCAGCCGTGGGTGACGAGCCCCACGCAGGCCACCACCAGTGTAAGGGTAGCCCCCCATAGAGTCCATTGGAAAACATAATTTAGCCCATTGACAACGGCCCCAACCGTGATCACCCCAGCCGTCCCGCACAGTAGTAACTCCAAGAGATCGTAGAGGGCCATAGGTATGTGAATCACCAGCGCCAGCACAAGCAGCACGATCCAGCACGCGCCATGCACCACCGCAAAAGCTCGCCTCCACGACAGGATACACGCTTCCCTGGTAGCTCGGGCGTAGCGCCCTATCGAGTGACTCGTACGCACGACGAGGTCAGGCCAATATTCTCCAAACGTCACTTGACCCGCTAGCCACCAACTGCGATGCATCCGACCGTAGTGGCCATACTCGAGTTCGCTGTCACGCAACACTTGGACAGGCACTGCGAACAACGCACTCCATAAGGCAAAAGCGTATGCAGGGCCTCGTAGCTGACGCAGCTCGCGGTTCCGTAGTACCTCACGGTAGCGGGCACCGAACTCACTAAGTATTCTTCCATTCAAGAGAGCCACGCGCCACGCTTGAAGCACGAACGTCCAGGCAACATTTCGGAACGAAAATCTACGCCACCACGATGCCCACATAGGCGAGCAGCAGCTCGACGCGCGCGTAGTCGTTGAAAATCACCACCCACACCTCTTCCATGCCCGATTAGACGTCCCTCACGGCTCTCGCGTACAGGAATGACCAGCACACCTAAACTGTCGGAAGCGTCCGGGCCAGGGAGATTGGCTTCACAGTCGGGCCTCCCCAATCCGTCGTGGCTCAAATTCGTGGAGGGGCAAGGGAAACTTCCCAGCAGGGCAACTTCAACCCCGAATTGACGAATCAAACAGTGCCTGCAGCTTTCACCACCTTTTCCGCTCTATGCCCGCCCCTTGCACAGGGTTAACGCCTTCGTCAACGTCGGTCAAGTCCCCTCAGTTCGCTTTCCTTTCCTCCTTCGAAAGAGAACGCTCAGTCCTCTTCTCGACCAGTCGTTCCCCAGCAGGACCAGCCACCGTCATGAGCAGCTCTGGCACCCCACCGCTAGATAAAGACCAGTTGACCCGCCTCACTTTGCTCGAGACGCGAGGGCCAACCTCCAGGCACTCACGACTCGACGCGTCATCTCGCCCAACTCGCGTTCTGGTGCGAGATGCGCGACGTCCTCGCCGTCAATGAAGGCACGATGGGCATCGATGTTTTGGACGACATCGCCGAGGCCATCCTGGATAACACCGGCGAGGCTGCGGACGCCCTCAGCGGCGCCGTCCTCATCTTGCCGGCGCCGTCTCGACAGCGGGAAGGCAAGAAGGCCCCAGTTCATCACCGCTTCTCGAGCTACATTCCCGACTCGCCGCCGGGCGACCTCTCCAAGTCCAAGCCCAAGCCGAAGCCGAAGCTGAAGCCGAACGCGAAGGACCCGGGGAAAACGAAAGGCTCGTCAAAGCCCACGCCAAAGCCCAAGGGGAAGGAGAAACGCAAGCGCTCCACGTCGCCGAGGCCCACCACGCGAGTGTACTTCACCACCGAAATCGCCGTCAAGACCCCGCGCGAGGTTGGCGACGACCTGGAGGAGATCTACCGTAAGGCCGCGACCATGAAGCTCGAGCCCTACCAGCAGGCCTACCCGTGGATCGCCTCTGGGTTGTGGTATGATCCGATCGTCTTTGACTCGCTCCACCGTGCTCACTGGAGGTGGTCATGCATGGCCGCCCAAGTTGGTGGGAGTGGCAGCTGCACGCCCCGTTGCGGACCAAGCAGGCCCAAGCCAACCGGCGCAAGCGCAAGATGGACGCGAACTCCGAGCGGACCGTGTTCATCGGCCTGAACTTCGAGACTTTCAGGTACTTCGGGTCGCTGCGTCGGATTGAAGACGCGCCCCAAAAACGCTTGTTGATGTGGTGGGGCGGCCAGCAAGGGACCAACTCCCCCAATGCCGACAAGTACGACGGGTCCGAGATTGAGAGCCTTACGGCGCTGCGCAAGCGGGATCCCGCCGCGTACAAGTTGAAAGTGCGCAACGCGCTGAAGCCCTTCCGCATCGACGTCGGCGGCTTCACGCGCATCACTGAGATGCTAATCTGCACAGGTGCGCTGAACCCGAATAACCCCAAGCCCGAGAATCGACTCAGCGATAGAGCCCTCGCTCGCGTGTACCTTGACTTGAAGTCGAACAAGAAGCCACATCCCCACTGGGTAGGCGACACCTCGCAGGGCGTGTGGCGTGACCTCCTGTCCTGCAAGCGGATCAAAGACGTCGCGGCCAATATAAAGACGGAGATCTCCAAAGGCGAGTACGAGGTGCCGTTCGTGACGCCGTACGACCCAAGAGAAGCCAAGAAGAAAGAGTACGCCCCATTCCTGTCGAAGACCGGAGCTCCCACGGCAGTTGCATTTGACGACGATGACGGCATCGACGATAACACGGACGACAAGGACTTCCGGCTTCCGGGCGGCGGCGGCGCTCAAGGCGACGAGGACAACGACGAGTCGGACGACGACGACATCCAGTCCACGAAGTCAGCGGGCAGCGGTTCGGAGTCCGGGGGGGGGGGAGGAGGAGCCGTCGAGGGCTCGGACGAAAGCGACGAAGAAGCGCACCGCCCCTTCAAGAAGACTAAGTCATTCGTGGCCAGGCTGCCCCCCAAAGGAGGCATCACTCAGTCGATTTAGTTCTCCTACCCGGTTCCGAGTAGCCCGGCAGCCTTAACCCGTAATCAATTTGTATTCCTTTCACGTTGCGCCCTCGTGTAGTGGTCTCATTCATTAGTTACCCGGTCGTGTCAACGCAAGGCACGGTCCCAAATCATGTAGTTGAAATCCAAAAAAAATGTAAAGCTCACTCCGAGAGTGCCGGCCACGGCACCCTCCTCTTCCATCAAGTGGGCCCACCGCTCTCCCTTGGCGGCAGCGCGCCCCCTGACGGTTCCTTTTAGAAGAGCAATTCGTCCTCATCAACAGCTGCATTGGCCTCAGCCAGACGCGCACTGCGACGAAGCTCCGGAAGCCCCTGCTCTTCACGACGAGCATCCTCAAAGGCATCGATCAAGACTTTGTAGGTAGGGACCAATTAAGAGGCCGGCCTCCAGCTGACCTCGTACATAGCCAGCAACACCAGGTACTGAAGCTCTCCATTCTTCTTCTTGCGAGCAATTACATCGATAACGGGGCGGCTCGTGCCCGTGAACGCCGTTTCTTCGCGGCCGATGATCAATCGCTCGACAAAGCTAGTCGAAGGGAGGTCGTCCTCCTCCTGAGGTCCCGCGTCGTCCACCCCGGGCTCAGTAGTCACGCCCCCGGGCACCTCCGAAGGGTAGGGGCGGCTCCAGCGACCTCGGAACGGCTTCAGTCGATTCACATTGATGGTCACAACTCGGTTGGGGTGCGAGGGGATGGCTATCCGGTAGGCATTCTCGCCCACGGTCCCCACGACACGATAAGGCCCATGCCACAAAAAGCGAGCTTCTTAGTCTTCTTCTCACCACGTCGAGCACGGAAGTACTGATAGACCCAAACGGGATCTCCTTCTTCGAACTTGGCGGGAACTTGTCCCTCCAACCTGGAAGCATGACGGTCCTGCGCTTTCAGAAGCTGGCGCTCCACCATGCGCCGAGTATCACGCAGAGATAGATAAAGGCGCTGCCTGTAAGCAGCGACCTCATTGCTTTTCCATGCGTTACTCGTGTTGAGGAAGGCCACGTCCAAAGGCAGAACCGGGTCACGGCCATACAGGCTGAAGAACGGGGAATCCCCCAACGCTTCATGGTAGGACGTGCGGTAGGCGAATAGAACTCGGGGTAGGTAGAGGTCCCAATTGGTCTGCGACTCGTTGGCGAACATGCGAAGCATGCCGAGAAGCGTTCCGTTGAAACGCTCCACCAGCCCTTGCGTTTGAGGGTGGTAAGCCGCGCCAAACAGCTTCCTGCTTCCCAGAGTCTCGTAGAAGGAGCGAGCCAAATCAGAGATAAAATTAGAGCCCTGGTCACTTAGCAGTCGCTCGGGCACGCCATGACGCGAAATCACCTCATTCACCATGATCGCAAACGCCTCTACCCATCGTGTGAACTAGCCGGCAAAAACTAGGGTGAATTTGTTCCCGCGGGGTGTAGCGACCAGGGGACCGACGGCGTCCACTACTAGTAGCGCGAAAGGGCCCGAGAGCTCCTTGATCGGCATTCGCTGCATGAGACCGTATGGCAGTGATGTAGAACGGTCGGTAAAAACACTAGCGGGATCACGGGCACCTCGATCGAGTTGGCGGGGCCGGCTCGGGCTCGGAGGTAGACGCGTCGCATCAGGGCGCCATTGCGCATAGCGTACTTCGGGGCCATCAGAAGCGTTCGGGTCCGCAGCTGGGGTCAAGGGCCAAAGCTCCACTCTCGAGATAAGCAACCATCGCCAACATCCACGGGGTACGCTTCTGTTCCTCCAGGAAGCGTTCCGACTGGAGTCCGAAGATGTCCACCGGAGACACTAACAACGGCTCAGCGGGAGGGTCCGACTCGGGATTCGGGGAGGCGGGGTTCGCGAGCGTCGAGTCCGGGTCGGACTCCCCGACCACGCCCCTCAGGCGGCTCCCCGACCGGGACGGAACCCTGCCCTGCCGCGTCAGCGTCGTTGAGTAGGTCGGCCATGGTAAGAGCGTTGATGGTATCGGAGTACAACCGCGAGAGTCCATCCACATGCCCCATCGAAGTCCCCGCCTTGTGGAACACTTTGAAGCGTAGCTGAGCGACCTCCATGGCCCACCGCGCTAGTTTAGCATTCGTAGTTCGATTCGTCTCATTGAAGACCCACGTCAGCGCTTTGTGGTCGGTGTACAAGTCGAACCCCCGGCGGTCTAGATAGCAGCGGAATTTGCGAGTGGCCCAAACGATACCCCAACATTCAATCTCGGAAGTGCCATCCTGCTTGTTGATCCAGTTTTTCTCGGATCCCACGAGCAGTTTACTGGCGTAGACCACTACGCGATCACGCCCCGCGACCGTTTGCATGAGGCACGCCCCTACCGCGATTCTCGATGAGTCGACAAACAGTTTGAACCGCTTCGAGAAGTCGGGGTTCACCAGAATAGGAGGCTCCACCAGTTTGCGTTTCAGCTGCACGAAGGCCGATTCGCAATCGGGGTTCCACTCGAATGGCACTCCCTTCGCCTTTAATCGCTCGATTGGCGCCGAGATGGCGGCGTACCCGGGTATATAGCGCCGGAGGTAGCTGGTGAGGCCGAGGAAGGCCCGCACTGTGTGGATATCATGAGGCCGCCGAACGTGCATCAGCGCTTTGACCTTTTCGGGATTAGGCAGTATGCCAGACGGAGTGACGATGTGTCCCAAGAACGCTACCTGATCTCGGCCCCACTTACATTTCTTCATCTTGAGTTTAAATCCAGCGGCGCGGAAGCGTTCCAAAACTTGTTTCACTCGGAGTAGGTGCGTAGGGAAGTCTTCACTAAACACCACACAATCGTCAAGGTAGACCAGGCACGTCCTCCATTTCAGATCAATTGGTGCGGCCGGGCTTCAGGGAAGTCTCCACGAACATGTCCTTGAACGACCCGAGCATCCCTCGGAAAAGCTCTCGCTGCTCGCCCCCCAACTTGGAGTCGGAGAAGCCGACTTCCAGCTCCTCCTCTAGGGCCTTCTCGAGCTCAGGCATGGAGTCACGGGAAGCGTTCTCAGGAACGGCACTCCTACCAAGGACCGCGTGCACCCAGTCGGATTCAGCCGAAGAAGCAGGCCGGGCCGAGCCCTCCCCGTTCGGGGTGCCTTTGAGCCCGAAAGCGGACTCAGGGACCACCGAGGCGACAGCCAGCGGAGTTCCTTTCTTAAGGACAAGCTCTTCCGTAGACGAGTTGCAAATCTCCACTATGACCTTGCGCTCCCGCACGATGCAGAGCGTTCGGGCCACTCTTACGGTCGCATCGAGGTCCACGAGACCCTCAACCAGCACGATCGTTTCGTCGGCGACTTTCCCCTGAATCTCGGAGACGACCAGGGCCTGCCCGCCGGGTCGGACGCGGACCGTGGCGTTAATCCATCAGTGTCCTCAACCCGCGGAGAGCCGAGCGGAAACACCTCGCCGGTGTCCTTGAGGGTGACGGTGTTCTCGTCAAAGTCTACCACGGCCCGGTAAGCTTTGAGCGTGTCAGTGCCGAGTATTGTGTCCACGTGGAGTCGGTCCACCACTACAAAGGGCCTCACCTTCTCCAACGACCCCAACCGCATCGGAAGGTCAAGGACGCCCCGAATCCGAAGCGGGTGGCCGGTCACTCCGTCCAACTTGCGCTGGTAGGGCCGCAAGGGCGCCTCGGCGCGGCCAACGCGCTTGAGCACTCTGGAATCGATGAGGCTGGCCATAGCGCCCGTATCGATCAGCATCTCCGTCGGGAGGCCGTCGACGTAGCCGGCCGACACGGCCTCCACGCCACCCACAGACCCAATTATCCGTCTGCCGTCAGGGACGACGTCAGGGCTCCCATCGCCGCCGGCATCGGGGTCCGGCTGCCCAGGCAGCTCTCGCAGCCCCGGTTTGCATCGCCTCACGGTCTCGGGGTCAGATACCACATACACATAGTCGAATACACCTTCCCCCGGAACGCTCCTCGAGCCGTGAGTCCCAAAAGTCTCGGAGGACGCAGCAAAGAGCGACGAGCAGTCAAAGGTCACACTCTTCTTAACCGCGCGCTTTCTCACCGGGTCGGGCAAAGAGCTGCAACGGTCGCACCTCGAGCCCCGCTCGATTCGCTTCTGGCGAATAAGGGTTGCGTCACGTTTGTAGAGTTTGACTACTGCCTCCGCGATTCGTTCGCGCCGGGGTCCCTCAACATGCGGAGCCAAGCGTTTCATCACGCATTGGGCCCATATCAGAAGCCCTTCGTCCCGCTTGGGGTAATCTTCGACGCCAGAGCCCAGCGGGGTCACGAGGGTCAGGCAGGACGCGCAGCGTCGCCTGCCCCGCGACTCTTCCGCCTTCACCATGTCGTGCGTCACGCGACGTACGAGCGATCGCCACTCGCGCTGCTCGCTATCGGGGCCCTTGAACGCCGCGTCACCACTCACGGCTACGATCGAAGTTGTCGACTCATCCGGACCCAGCTGCACCCCAATGTTCTGGAGCACGGCCGGGGCGCAGGCAGTTATCAGCGCGGGCGTCGACGTTCTCTTCACAACGGGGGCTATCCGCAAAGAATCAGCCTCACCACCACCCACATCTCGGTGGTCGGAGGCAGCGGAAGAAATCTCCTCAGCCGCCGCGGGTCGCTTGTCCTCGGGCACGGCCCCCTTGAAGTCCCGATTCGCCCGCTTGGCGGCCTCGGTCGTCGCCAACGTCTTCCGGTACCAGTCTAGCCAATACTCCAGAGACGCGCGCTCGCCTGGGGACGACTCCTGCGTTCGTTCCAGAGTCTCTACCGGGATACCCAAAAGCTCACTCATTGTGGACAGGGGTAGGTTCGTCTGTCGCTCGGCGTTCTTATCCATTCGCTTCTTCAGCTCAACTTCATCTAGCGGGATCAATCGTTCTTCGAGCTCCTTCTCGTATTCTTCCAGCTCGTTAGCAAGGCCTGAGGACTCCCCGGTCGCAATAGCGTCCAGCTCCTCGGGCGTGAACAGGCGGGCGTGCGTCTGGCCCGCGAGTTTCTTCGTCTTGCGAGGTTCTCCCATACGAATCAGATGCTGGGCACGCAGGGTCCACCTCACCCGCGGCTGGTTCAAGTGCCGTCCCCTCGGTAAGTGTGCGAGGAACGCTTCTAGTAGCCGGTCTCCTCTTCGCGATGCTCCTCCCGCTCCCCCCTCGTCGCGGTAGGGCTCGCTCTCGCCCTTGTCTGCTTCTCCCAGGCTCTCATCGCGTTCGGTCCCGTCCTCGTTCTTGTCAGTGTTCAGCAGGTTCTCATCGCGGTCGGTCTCGCTCTCGTCGTCACAGGCGTTCCATAGGTTTTCATCGCGGTCTCGATCTTGTCAGTGTTCAGCAGGTCCCCATCGCGGTCGGTCTCGTTCTCGTCAGTGTTCAGCAGGTTCTTATTGCGGTCGGTCTCGCTCTCGTCGTCACAGGCGTTCCATAGGTTTTCATCGCGGTCGGTCTCGTTCTCTACTCCGGCCTCCAGGCCGAAGTCCTCATGTACAGTTGTCCTCTGGGCGTCGGGCCCACACAAAGGCCCTCGAAACAGCACTCGCACGGCGTTCACTCCGCCGTCGGGCCCCAGCTCGTGAGCGGACTCCGCGCCGCTCGCCCAGAGCTCCTCGCCCTGCACGGGCCCCGCGTCGTGCAGGCCGACCTCGCGCCCGGGCGTGGGCGCCCCGTCGCCCGCACCCCCCGCCAGCTTCTGCACGGATTCCGTGTCGTGCAGATCATCGTCGTGTTCGGTCACCGGCAGGCCCGCCGACTCTCGTTGGCGGTCCCAAAATCTTCATGTACCCCAGAAACAGCGTAGTTTTCCATACAATAATGTTTTTCTCAAGGGCCAGAAGGTCGTCTCGAACGGCCCCGTGCAATCGCTGGTCTTCATAGTTTTCAGCATCCAAATGTATTCCATGTAGCGTGTAGTCACTCACAGCCAGGACGGCGTCTCCCGTCCTCTCGCACTCGGGGTACGCTTTGGGCCCCTCGGCGTCCTTCGCCACAGCGCCCTCAGCACACCCCCTCGTGTCGTCCCTTACACAAGAGGAAGGAGCGACACTCCCTTCCCCTCCCTCTCGCCCCCGTCATTGTTGACTGGGCGTCGCACCCTGAGCGGGTGCGACTCCAGCGGCGCCCGGCGCGGACTGCCGACGGAGCGCCGCCCGGTCGGGGCACTGCCTCACCAGATGCTCGGGACTGCCACACAAGAAGCAGGCGCGGGTTCCGCGGGGCGGGCCCTCCTGAGTACCGGCGACCGGGGGGCTCGGGCCACGGTCGCATTCCACGAAGATTTGCCCCTTGTGCTGGCAGTTAGTGCAGATGGCATTCGCGCGGCGGCAGTTGATGCGGCTGCACCCCAGTAGATGGCACCGCTTTGACCCTCTTGCGTGTACAAGTCGGGACCTTGGCGGATACCTCGGAACGGAGTCTGGGGCATGGGAGCGTTCCCCGTCGTTGGAGCACTCTTGCCCCTGGGGCTGGGAGGCGCGTCATACGCGGCCGACACTGCCGGTCGTCTGGGCGAGCGGGGAGATCGAGCCATTTGCTGCTGCTGCTGTTGTACCAGAAGACTTTGCGTCTGCTGCATCATCGTCAGCATCTGCTGCATCATCGAGTTCTCCGAGGCGGGCTTGGCCGGCGAGTCCGAGGCGAACTCTGAATCGTCCTCCACAGGGATATGCATTCCCTTGTACAAAAGCACGGCCACCGCTTGAGGGATCGTGTTGACCATCGTGGTCATCAGGACCGCCTTCCATTCCTTGTTGCGCAGCCCCGACAGGAAGTACTGGTAACGCATCTGGGGCGTAACACTGCGCGGCGTCGCAAAGGTTCGAGATGAGGTCTCCCCACACCTCAGCCGACATACCCTTGGAACGCTTCGAGGTCTTGAGTCGCTCAATCATCTGCAGCGGCGTCAAGCAGATAAATTGGTTGTGGAAGCGGGTGCGGAGGGTCTCAAAGTCGTCGATCTGCGAATACATCCACCATTCCTCGCCAGCTTTGCCCTTGAGGCATTCGCGGAAGGCACTCAGCCTGAGAGCTTCGTTCAGTCCCTCCGTGGCTCGTTCGAAAGCGTTCCAGAACGTACTGGCCTTCTCGACCGTGGACGACTCCGAGTGGAACGGTTGAATCATCTTCACCGCGTTCTTGATGTGCGACGGCAGTCCATAGGCCGGAGGGGCAGGCGGTTGCCCATAACCACTTCCATACCCATACGGTGGGTAGGCGTACGCGTTCCCATAGCCGTAGGCGGCCGGGGGGGGAGGCCCACCCCCAACCGGCACCCTACCCTGGTGAGGAGGTCCCCCATACGGAGGATAGCCCCCCGGGCCACCCGGAGGAGGAGGGCCACCACCCCCAACCCCGGAGGGAGGGGGTCCACCCGGGGGAGGCGCACCACCGGGAGTTGGCGGTATGCCCGACCGGGTCGCCCCACCTTGAGACGCAGTCGGAGGCTGTGAAGGGTACAGCACTGACGCCTGAGATGTCGGAGGCTGAGAGGAGTACTGTACCGGCGGCGGCTGCGCGGCCGCCGTCGACGTCACGGGCGGTCCCGGGTAGGGAGGCGGCGGTAAACTCTGGCTAGCCGGAGGGCCTAAGGAGGCTGCGGCTCTCTGCTGCACCGGGGGCAGAGCGGCCCTCACCGCGGACCAAGACATGGCCTGGGTGGACCCAGCAGCCGGCATCGAGGACGGGCGAGCTTGGCCCGTCGTCCCGCTGGCTCCGGCCGCCTGTGCCGCGCCCGAAGGCTGAAAGAACGGGTTGTTGAGGCCTAGCCCCGGCGCGTTTGTCGTGGACCCGATAGTGCAATTTTGGTACGAGGGGATCGCTGCCCTCACTCTAGTCTGGGGCGTCATCGTCGCTGTCGTGGTTGCCGGCGAGGCCGGGGCTCCACTCCCGACCACAGGCGGCACTGCCGGCTGCGACGTCGGCATGTCATACCCGCGCCCGGACCCCGGGTAGTTCGTGGTGGTACGGCCCCAGGCGTCACCCGGGAGTGGGGCGGCCAGCACAGCCGACCCGCTGGTCGAGACGCCCCCATGCGGGACGAGCAGAGCCGTCCCCGAGTAGTCTATCGGCGCAGTGGGCCTACTTTGGCTCACTACTTTAGCTTACACG
>JAIKVJ010001538.1:0-11383 GCA_024679225.1 Phytophthora pisi
AGTCGTGGCGGACGATGTCGTCTCGTGTAAGAAGTGCGAGCGTATCATCCACCTGCTGGGAGAGACGCATGTTGAACGCGTCCGCGACCACTTCAAGCGCAAGTGCTCCAAGCGACCCGTGACGAAGCCGATTACAGCTTGCTTCCCACCGGCTCTAAGCCCGGCGAAGCTGACGGCTTTCCAACGACAGTTTGCGCTGTGGTTCTATTCCACGGGTATGGCATTCAACAAGGTCAATCACGCAACGTTGGTGAAGGCGATGGCTATCCTTAACCCTGGTGACGTCCTCCCCACCCCCCGCGAGCTTGCGACCACTTTGCTGTGCGGATCGAACGGCGAGTTGAAGCTGGTCATGGTGCAACGTGTGACAGGAAAGAAGGCACTCTTGCCACAGATGCTTGGACGGACATCAACGGCAAGAGCGTTGTCAACTACATGTTGATATGCGAGGACGAAACCTACTTCCTGGGCTCCGTTTACACCGGTTCCACGTCGCACAGTGCCACCTTCCTCGCAGCTGATATCAAGCGTGTGATTGAGACGTCGAAGTTCGCTACAATTGCTGCTGTGGTCACCGACAACACCAGCACAAACCAGTTGGTGTGGCAAACGCTGCAGAAGGATTACCCGCATGTGTTCTTCCATGGCTGTATCTCCCACGTCATCCATCTGATCGTGAAGGACCTCGTCGCCAGACTGCCTTGGCTCCAGAAGCTCGAAGAGAGCTGCAGGAAGCTGGTGCGATTCTTCAAGAAGAACCAGTTGCTGTGGGCAGAACTGTGTCGGTTACAGAAGCTGGAAGGCAAGATCGCACTCGTCCTCCCAGCGGACACAAGGTGGGGATCGATCGAGAAGTGTTTCGTGTCTGTGCTGGAGTCCGAAGCGATTCTCCATGCCTTCATGAGCGGAAGAGATATCCTCAAGGCCAAGACGAAGGAGCAGAAGGCGAAGCGGCGAATGGCGTTCGACGTGGTTCGCTTCGTTCCCCACTTGGAGAAGGCAATTGCCTTGCTGAGCGAGCTCTCGCGCTTCCAGAAGGTTTTCGAGAGAAACAGCCGCCCGATCTCAGATGTCTACAGGATGTTTCTGGACCTGCCGGCAACGTTGGATAAGCTGGCTATGCCTATCTCGGAGTTTGGGGTCATCACGGACGTGATCCGCCAGCGGTTCGACTTCGTCTACGGCGACGCACATGGCGTGTCATATCTACTCGACCCGCGCTACGCAGGACAAGGTATGGACCAAGAAACACGGGAGAGTGTGGTGGACTTCATTGCAAAGTGGAACGGCCCCGAGAACGAAGATGCGACGATGGTGGAGCTGTTGAAGTTCCAAGCTGCTGCCCAGCAACAAACGCGCCAGATCAAGCTCGTCTCGGACAAGCGCGTCACGGTGAACGAGTTTTGGTGCGGCGTGCACGGCTTCCCGCTGATGCAGAACATCGCGACGACGGTTTTCGCGTCTGCCTGCTCAAGTGCTGCCGCCGAAAGGAATTTCTCGGCGCACAAGTTTGTGCACTCGCAACTTCGCAATCGCTTGAAGGAAGCGAACGTCGAGAAGCTGGTGTTCATCTTCTTCAACATGAAGAATCTCCAGCCGGAAGATGTGGACACGTTCAACCTGCTCGAAGATCTACTTGAGACCGACAACGAAGAAGCCAGCAACAACAGTAACCAGGACAGTGACTTCGAGTATTACTAAGCTTCAATACATAGAACTCATTCCATATTCAAAGTTTGACTTCATTTATCGTATAAGTAAAATTTACTATAACCAAAACGGGGACCGCCCTGGCCCTCAACCAAAACGGTGACCACCCTGGCCCTCAGCCCGAGCAGAAATCACCTCCGCTATATGCATATGAAGTTCTTAGCTGATATTCTTATCTGATCTGGGCACAAACACCATTTGTCTCAATAATCACAATGCAATAAAATCAATGGCTAAAAGTATTGGATAAGAAAATAATCAACTGTCAATATGTGATTATGCTTGCCGTGTCCCGTGGAGGTGAGGGTGGCTTCAAGTGCTCGTTAGAAGGCAAATTGTGAACTGAGCTAGATTAGAGCGAGGCTTAACTAACTCCTAGACATGCAAGCGCCCGAAGGCGTAGAGGTGCTCCATGGGGAGCCCTTGAACTTCAATATGAAGCTGGTAGTGTCCACGCAGGTTCTTCACGTGCTGTGTGTGCGTGTCCTACGCGTGCACAAGATCCTTCAAGGTACCTGTGGGGTACGGCATTCTCTTCCTAAGGAGCGATCGCTGGGGTTGTCGGTGTGAAGAAGGGCTTGATGCGGCGCACGTTGACAGTCTCGACGTACGAGCCACGATTGATCGTTACAGTGCCGTTGGCGTGCACCGCAGTCACTGGATACGGCCCGCTCGTGGGCTGCGCGAGCTTTGCGAGGTTGCGCAGGTCCTTCAGCAAGAGAACTTGCTCACCAATGTTGTAGTTGTAGCCTTTTCGTCCCGCATTTTCGCGATCCGTGTTGCGACGCGTCTCCTTCTGCCGATGCGAGTAGATGGCTGCCCAGTTGGCGGTGAACTCCGTCGACATCATCATGTCTCGCCCAAACACCAGTTGCGCTGGCGACGCGCGCAGCACGGTGTGGTAAGTTGCTCTCAGAGCAAAGGGAGCACCAGGTAGTATCTCCGTCCATTTCTGCTTGTCCAGACGAGTCGTCCGAACCATGTTGCCAATAACTTGGTGCACTCGCTCCAGCATTGAGTTGGCTTGAGGGTTCTCAACGGTGATTGGCTTCGACTTGACTCCGTAGGATTCGAGGAGCTCCTGGAACTCGCGGCCGGCAAATTCCTTGCCTTGGTCGTGGATACAACGTTCGGGTCGTGGATATCGACGGAACCAATACTCGTCCAGTGCCAATGCCGCCGTTTTCGCCTGTTTGTTCTTGAGCGGGACAATCTCGATCCAGTTGGTAGTGAGCTCGATAATTGTCAGCGCGTACAGCTTAGGAGCCCTCGCCGAGTCACTGTACGAGTAGGGGCCAATCTCGTCTACCGCAATGTCCGCCCATTTCACGTGTGGATGTTGTTTCTCTGGGAGCTTGCCAAAGCGAACCGTGCTCCTCTTCCAGGTCTGGCACTGTACACAACTGCGAACGTAGTCCTCCACGCTCTTCTTCATCCCAGGCCAAAACATTGACGCGTCCATCGTCTTGTACATCCGTTTCATGCCGGGGTGCAGGAGCGACGGGTGAAAGTAGTCGAGTACGCGAATCGGAAGGCTCGGAGGGATCACCAAAAGACCGGAGACACTCGTAATGATCTCGTACTTGTCGAACGTCTTGGTCTTGAAATTCTGCGGGTAGTGTTCCCGTGCCCTAGCCAATTCTTCATCCGCTTGTTGCGCCGCTGCCAGGCGCTCGTACGTCAGTGGGAACGCATCATCCTCTTCCGCGAGACTGCAGATAGCGTCCTCGTCGAAGTCCTCATCCCGTGGCAATCGAGAGAGCGCATCTGCAGCAACATTATCGGCGCCCTTGATGTACGTAATGGTAGGTCCAAACTCTTCGATGATCAACCGCCATCTCATCACTCGACTGGAGGAGAAATTGGCGCACGAAAGGTTCTTGTGATCCGTGTATACCGTGATCAGTTGACCAAAGAGCGAACTCTTTCAGGATCTCGACAATGGAGAGGAGTTCTTGTTCCATGACACTGTAGTTGCGTTGCGCCGGAGTAAGCTTCCGACTGTAGAATGCAAGTGGCTGCCCACCTTGGGAGATAACACCTCCGAGTTGCACACTAGACGCATCCGTGTGAATGTCGAAGCCACGAGAGTAGTCAGGAAAATGGAGCAGTGTTTCACGTTGCGCCAGCGCCTTCAGCTTGTCAAAGGCGTCTTGGTGTCTCTCTTCCCAAACCCAGGGCACAGCGCGAGACGTAAGTTGCGTCAGCGGGGCCAACAAGTGAGCGCGTTGCGGCCAGACATCCCGGTAGTAGTTGACGAGGCCGATGAAGTGTCGTAGCTCGCGCTTGTTGCTTGGGGCTCGAATGCGCTGGATCGCTGCAATCTTCTCTGGCTGTGGCATGATGCCCTCCGTAGTGATCTTGTAGCCCTAGTAGTTGGCCTCAGTCACTGCGAACTTGCACTTTTTTACGTTGATGGTCAGTCCAGCGTCACGCAGGCGAGTAAAGACGATCTCCAAATGACGCAGGTGGTCTGCCAAGTTCGTTTCCGTGATGATCATGACGTCGTCCAGATAGCAGCGCACAAAGTCGAGGTCTCCCAGTAGCTGATCAATACGTGCCTGGAAATGGTCCGGTGCAGTAGAGATGCCGATGGGTAGTCGTAACCAGCGATACTTGCCAAAAGGCAAAATGAACGCTGTCAGCAGGGATGATCGGTACGTCAAGTGTATAGCGTAGTACCCCATGTTGAGGTCGATCACCGTCACTAACACGAAGCGCGGCAGGTGGCGAAAAATTTCAATGATCCTCGGCAGCGGCCACGGGTGTCGGCGTATCTGCTTGTTCAGCCGACGCAGATCGCACAGCAGCCGTGGTGACAGGTCCTTCTTCGGGATCACGAACGCAGGCGACGCCCACGGGCTAGAGATGTCCCTGCAGATGGCTTCTATCGCTTCCAACCGACGGATCTCCTTCTTCATTGGCTCGAGAAGACTGTGCGGAATCGGGTACGGCTTGGCGTGAAATGGCTCCAGAGGTTCGATCGTCGGAATGTCGTACGGTTCGCCCTTCCAGGACCCCAGCTTGCCGCTGAACAGCATGTCTTCAAACGACTTGAGAAACGTGAGCAGGTCCTTCTGCTCAGTATTCGAGAGTCTGACCGGGATGCTGTCTTCTAGAGGTTATTTCTTGTAGTCAGCAGCAATAATCTCGAACTGTCGGCATCGATACTGGCTGTAGCGATAACGGGGAGCCCAACAGGAGCGTGAGCAGTTGGAGGGCCATTCGTATGCATCTGCACAGTGACTCCGTCCCAAGAAATTGTTCCTTGAGCGAAGTCCAGCACGAAGCCGAGGCTTTGCAGCATGTCGCGCCCAATGATCAACTTGTACGGCAACTGTTCTGCTACCGCACATGCCCAAGTAACACGGCGATGTTCATTGAACTCAGGAAGCTGCAGCACGAGCGAAGTTTGGCCCAGCGCCGTCATGCGCCCTTGAGGCAGCCGAAATCGAGTTGCATCCCCCTCGAGTGTGCTCAACACGTCCTGCGCCAGTAGTGATGCATCGACCAGCGTTTTGATGGCACCAGTGTCGATGAGAGCGCGTGCCAGTGGGCTGCTCTGTTGGTGATTCGGGAGTCGGACAAGTGTTTCCGTACGAAGCGCAGTATCAACTGCTGGCTGCTCGTGCTCGATCGCATTAAGCTCCTCGTCTGGTAGATCGACGTAGTTGAACTCGGCTTCATTGCGGCGACGCTTCTGGAAGTTGCACTCTTCGTTAGAGTGCGTGTTGGTGCGATGGTGGTCACACCACTTACCAGTGCTTGCCTTGCTGTCCGGCTTGCCTGACTTCTTGTTGCCGCGATTGTAGTTGCTGTTGTTGCGACCGCCACCTCCGTTGTTGTTGGAGTTGCCGTGGTTGTTCTGTCCGCTGTTGCCGCGTCCTCCTTGGTTGCGTGGCTGTACACCAGGGCGAGACTGCGTGCTAGGGCGAGGCTGTGTGGCCTCCTTCCGTGATAGGTTCATTTCCAACCGGGTGAAGTAGCGAGACATCGCAGATCTCGACAACAACATGGGTGGAAGTCTCACGGTGGTTTCCCCTGCAACCAGTGGTAGGGCCACGAGCTCTGCTGGTAGTCCCGGTGGTTGGGCCACGAGCTCAGCCGGTTTGCCCGATGCCAGCGGTAGGGCCACGAGCTCTGCTGATCTCCCAAACGCGGGTGACATCCCCGCCACTGACCGGGGTGAAGGCACTCAGCAAGGCATAGAAGCAAGCGATCAGTCTCAGCAAGAGTTCATTTCACAGCAGTACCGCCGTCACCAAGCTACACTGGCAGTCCGCCACAAGCTACTGACTTATCATCGTGAGGCTGCGCGAGCTGGACTGGACGGTTGACTTGCTGAGTATGGTCTATCGCTATCTCACCCGAGGTCACAAGACCCGGCCGGGCAGAATTCCACCCCGTATTCACTCGACCGCAAGAAACAGCAGGTCTAAAGTGACTTCATTCGACGGTCGGGTATGGGACTGCCCGAGTTTGTACGGCTTCTCCGGGGTGAAACAACATCAGATCCACGCCCCAACAAAGCGTTGGAGATCCCATCCCATTTACCAAGCTGGGCTACGTACGCCTACTGCCGCCAATGGGAGCAGGTCGTCCACCATGGTGTTGTTCCGGGGTGGAAAACCGAGTTTGAATCCCAGACAACAGCTCCATCGAATCACGCATCGATGTCGAAGGCGCTGAACTCGATTGTGAAAAACATTCGTAAAGGTCAGGACAAAAACCAGTATCTTGTGCTCGACATCGACCTCCTCAGCATATTGTCCGGGATCACATGCAGCCCCTTTGGCGCGACAGAGAAAGGAGGGCTGCCTCTTTCCGAAGATGCACCCATGATCCACGATCTGTCATACCCCAAGGGAGCGTCCGTCAACGAGAATACCCAGGATCTCGACCTGATTCCAGTTCAATACGATGGCCCGCCAACTCTGGCCCGTCGTAGCCTCGATGTCAATGCTGAATTTCCGGGACGGACCAAAATGATGTCTGGTGATGTTAACGGCGCATTTCGTAATATCCCTATACATGCTGATCATGTCGGACGATTCGCAGGGGTGATACCGGAGCTCGGGGTACTTGTGATTGACCTCTCTTGCCCGTTTGGCTGGAAACTTTCGCCAATGCACTATTGGCTGGCAGGAGCGGCAATTACCCACCTCTACTCTACTTCCAAACCTCGCTGGTCTAACCAACCGGGACCAGCCAATACGTACTTCGACGCGAAAACATGGTGCGATGATCACAATTCGATTGAGCCGGATGTAGGTTCGAGGTTGGAGGAAGCAGATCTGGCATTACGTGGAGCGATGATTGCCGTGCTGGGTCCCGAGGCGGTGAACGAAGATAAGTTTACATCGTGGTCAACTCGTTGTAAAGCACTCGGACTGGTATGGGATACATCTGCGTTGTATGTGGCGATGCCCCAGGACAAAGTTACGTAGGCCATCACACGAGTCGACGCGCTGTTGGCATCCACACATACCACGCGCACGAAGCTCGAGAAGCTGCTGGGGAGTTTGCGCCACATGGTAACGTGTATTCGCTCCGCAGCTACGTTCTTTCAGCGTTTGGCAGCTTTAGCCCGCTCGGCTCATCGTTTCTCGAGTGTCGCCATCAATGAAGGAGCGCGGGACGACCTACACTGGTTTCGGCTAATCCTGCGAACTGCAACCCTAAACTGGATACCCCTAGGACGATTTACGCTGACACAACCACCCGACTTCTGTATTGTTATGGATGCAAGTGACTTGGGTTTGTGTGCACTCTGGCCCTCACGACGAGAATTTATCCAAGTTCCCTTTAGCTCAGAAGAGCTGCTGCAGATTGAAGCCTTCAAGCATGACGGCTCTGGCGACTATAGAATAAACCTACGCGAGTTGATGAGTGCGGTATTTGTTTGTGTGGTCTGGGGAGAACGCTGGGCTTGTGTTGAGCCCGACCGTCAGCACCACATTCGACTCCGCATAGACAATCAGTCGGCTGTATCCTGGACGAATCGAAGGGCGAGCAGGAATGCCACGGCGCAGACACTGCTTCGCCTGTTAAGTTTGATGGAAATTCGTTTCAACTTTTTCGTGACGGCCTCGCATATCCCCGGTGTGGAGAACATAATGGCAGACGCTGGGTCTCGGGTGTGGCAGTCTCCGACGAAAGCTGACCTTTTTACTAATATGTCGTCTGCATGGACCCAGGTGAGAGTGCCACCCGGCTACAGGACGTTCTCGACTCTTTGGGAGCGATGCTGCGCGCTGGGGCGTTGGCCGAGTCAAGCCGAGCTCACTACAAGAGCGCATGGGGTCAATGGACAACCTGGTGCCATTGGTTGAACTACCCCATCTGGCTATCGGAGCATGATCTGGACAAAAATGCAGCGCAGCTCGGTTCATTCGCGGTGTATCTGTGGCGCTTTGGGATGAATATGGCCGGCCAAGGAAACTCATATTCAACTATCTGCGCCAAATTGTGTGTTGTTCGGTGGTATCACCGCTACAATCTCGGGTATGACCCGGGTGTGAACGCGAGCCACGCGTTGCTACTCCGCGGCATCCGGAGGTTCACGAACCCCGTTTCCAAGCAGCATCCGCTGTCACCCAAGCTTCTACAGCGTGCGAGTACAATGCTTGACTTCCAGCAAGCTCGCAACATGCTCGGGTGGGGTGGAATGCTGCTTGCATACTTCTTTTTACTTCGGAGATCAGAATACCTGTGTATTGGCCGGCGTCACCACGACTATATATTACGACTTGGAGATATTTGCTTCTTGGACTATCAGAATCAACGCGCGACCCCGCGCAAAGCGACTCGGGTGGGTATTCGTCTGTGTGGTGCAAAGAATAATCAGTTCGGCAGGGAAGAGCTTCGCTACCACCAGAAGTCGGGCGATAGCGTCCTTTGTCCCGTTCGAGCAGCCCGATGGATACGCAAGGCAGCAGCAGTGTTTGGAACTCATCTGGATCAACCCGCCTTGTCAACAGGCCAATTAGGTGGTATTAGCGCTCGAGAAATTGCGGCAATTACCAAGGACGCTGCAAGAATTGAAGGTCTCAATCCCGAGAGGTATTCCACTCACTTGATCCGAATTGGAGGTGCGACGGTATTGCTCGATGCGGGGGCCGATAGACTTGCCATCAAGGTTCTCGGTCGATGGTTGTCGAATTGCTTCGAGGAATATCCAGTACTCACGGCTGAAGGATCCGCCGAGCTCTCAAGACTTATGTGCTAGGCAATGTGCTAGGCGGGGAGGACGCCTAGCGATGCGTGGCCAGCATTACGTACTTCTTGTGGAAGTTCGCGGCGGATTTCGAGTTGGGGCGCCGCCACTCCACTCCCGCTAAGAATTCACTACATGTTTCCCCACACTGAAGGCGATCTGTTGGAAACAGGTAGTTTCGCAACGACTGAGGAGCTCCAGAAGAGGTGCGAGGCGGAGAAAGACGAAACTCCTTTTTCCCGGGCGCCGTAAGTAGTCTAGCTCTATTCACTCTTCGTTTAGCTGGTAGCCAAGACCCGCCACTCCACTCCCGCTAAGAATTCACTACATGTTTCCCCACACTGAAGGCGATCTGTTGGAAACCCGTTTTCCGACACTGCATGCCCGAGAACCGGATGCCGTTGCCCTCAATCGCCACAGGCCTATATGCAGATCCAATACAATATTTCTCAGTAAATAACTTACTTTTTGTAAAAAGCATTTCTTGGTCATAAAGTATTTTTACAGGTAATTACCCCATTGCTTTTTTTTACGAAACACACTTTTTTACGGAACTGTAAAAAGAGTGTTTTGCTGTACTATTCACGACAGCCACCAGATAGCTCGTAATTACGCCACAGGGCATGCCTTCAAGAGAGCTGCTCATCTCATTCACTCTAGCGTACTAACAGCACCTTATCTACCATTTCTGAATTCATCATGCGCTCGCAAACATCTTTCATGACCAAGCAAGTCTGCACCTACTTCTCCACCCCGCTGCTCGACGAACAAGATGAGCCCACTGAGCACTTTCGCTGCCAGTGTGGCACAGTGCGCAAACAAGCACCCTGACTACGTGACCACGCTGGCGAACAGCGGGTTCAACTCGGGGACGCTGGTCGTTTTTATTGACCAGAAGAGCCAGACCGTCTACTGCTGGCTGGGCTTTGTCATTGAGTGCAACCTCCCTTTTTCGTTCTGCGAACACCCGACTGTGGCCAAGTACACGACGGTGAAGCGGATTTGCACCGAGACGCTGTTGAAGTACGCGGTCTTGGTGTCGAGATTGGCATCAGTGCGTTCATCCCTCTCAAATTCGGTACGTGTTTGATGGGTGGAGTTTCCACTCGGAGCATTACGTCGCCGTTTTTGCGGTTTTCGAGCACGACCAGCGCTCTGAGAAAGTTCTCCTGGCATTGGCTCCAATTGCGGATGACGGTGTTGAGGACCAGACGGCTGAGAATACAAAATATCACGATCTCAAAAAAGCACAAAATACAAATTACCTCGGTCGATTTGCCTTGTTCAGTCCTCGCAGCTTTCGCATGAGTTGCTGCATTTGCTCCAGCAGTGGCTCATAGTCGGAGAGGTACACGTTGACCGCCAAATTCAGTCGATGGCTGGCGCAACCTAAATTGTATTTTTTTGCTTTTTTGCTTTTTCTCAGGCAAAAGACCAATTTGCGTCCGGTACTTCGCCAGGCGACTCGATGGGGCTCCACGTTCAAGATGTTCGAACGCTACTTTGACCTGCGCGACGCGCTAGACACGGACGACGACGACATCGTGTCGCTGATGCCGAGTCGCCGCCAAGAGAATCGCCTGCGTGCCCTGCGCGACCAGCTCCGTGATTTTCAGAGCGCGACGATGAAGCTGCAGGAGGACAGCATCACACTTCTCGACGTCCGCGACATCTTTGATGCGCTCGTCGAGAAGCATCCCGTCGTCGACAAGTACCTTGCAGCCGATGCTGCCATCGTGAAGGACCCAGACTTCGAAGCGGCGTGCGTGCTTGCACGGGCGGACAAGACCGAGGAGCTGACGGAGGACCAGCAGCTCATGCTGAGTCCGTTCGAGACCGTCGCCGCCGCTGCCGCTGCCGCAACTCCCAGCCTCGGCGGGCGCCCCCAAGCCTTCGCGGACCAGGTCCTATCGGCAAGGAAGAAGCAGCGCACGGCGCAGAAGAAGTTTGGAGGGGTACGCCACATCCCTCCAACTTCTAACGCTGTCACGAAGCACACGCTGTCGAACCACCGACAGGGTATGCTGCCGGTGCACCTTGAAACGGTGCTGTTCTTGAAGCTTAATCGGCGCTTCTGGAATGCGGGTACCGTCACCAAGGTGGTGAACGGACAGTAAGTCACTCGATAGTGATGAAGGTAATGATCAATACAAATCGTTCCACTCCAATATTTTACTTTACTGTTGCCGCCAGTCATAATAGTTTATTTCTTACCATGGTGCTACTACTATTGCAGTATTATTATCGGAAGGCCTGGATCGCCGTATCCTGCCCACACGTGATCTCGCTGTCATCGGTAACGTAACGTCGGCTGGTCTGCATGCCCACAGAGCTTGATGTGAGACCTTCACGGCTAACATGTAGAGCGAACGATGTCGACACGACGTCGCTGTCCGAGTTCTCATCCTACGAACCATAGCAAATTAGAGAGTGCATGATGTCGAGCTCAAGCAGTAG
>JAIKVJ010001539.1:0-11435 GCA_024679225.1 Phytophthora pisi
CCGTAGTGATGGTTGTGTGGTTCGTGTCACAACACGAGGTGCCTGTGCACGGAATGTGTCTCCAGGGGGAGACACGAGTGGCCTTAAACCCAGGGAGGTCATTGCAGCAAAGGCGTTGGAGTCGGACCAACAAGCTGCAGGAAAGGTCGCAATCAGGAGGTCCTGACACTCTCGATTGAGGGGGAGTGTTGGAATATGCAATCAGACAATGTCAAGTCCCAGCCCGAAGAGACGACGACCGGGGCGCCTGTATGGTGTAACGGTCTAACGAGCTATGTTCTACAGGTATGTTGTGAGTTCAATCCCCGCGGCGCCCTACCTTTTCCAACACTACCAAACATTTCTAGTAGGAATTTTCTACTGCTACTATATGCCGTGCTCTGAAATTCGAGGATGGTTTAGCGCGCAAGGCCACGACGAAGAGAGCGAAAGAAAACGTCCCGCCGAAATCGGTGCTTACTATTATGCAAGGAGTTGGCACACCACCCTCAAGTTCTGCGCGTATCATGGATGCGTCAAGGGGCGCTTGATAGGAGGGCACTGCGCTCAACACGGCGGGGGCAAGCGATGCTCGCTGCCAGACTGCAACAAGTTGGCCGGCGTTTTCGGCAAGTGCCTGCAGTCTGGCGTGATTCCACACATGGTCCGATATCATGGGCGCCTCCTAGCCCGCCCCCATTGCCGCGGTACTAGACACCACAGACTTCAAACAGCCGAAACGCGTATCGGCTTACCAGCAGAGACAACTGGCTGGTACGCTTTCAGCATGCGATCCTATACGCGAAATATTGGGCATCGAACATTACGATAACTTGTTGCAGCTTGAACCGTCGGAGTGTTTTCCTTCGCATCGATGTATGCGTTCGGAACACGAAGCGATTCAAGACGTGAAGTCTTTATCTTCGAAGTAGAATTGTGGTCCGTTAGCACGTTTGTGAATTTTACGATATACCGGAAATGGTGTTTGTAAGCGTGGTGGTCCTGCCTTGGGTGTACCCTCACCGTTGTTTGGTGCCAGCGCCTCCTTCTGACGTGGAGACGGGAAAAACTACTTTCAGGTAGTATTTTCCGCGAATCGAACTCGTCTGCAGTGAAGCAGGTGCCTCACCGACTAGGAGTGTGGTCGCTCTTAGTGCCTGAGTGTTTGGGCCCAGTGGCGAGTGAGTTGAACCCAACGCGAATGAGCACAATCTGAATCCACGCATCCCCCTACGAAGGCGGGGCAGAAATCCACGCATGCTTGAACGAGTCGAGCACGCGTGGATTTCTTCCTCTGCACTCTTTCCAACGCGTGTGCAGTTCATTCGACGTTTCCCTCAACAGCGGGCACACCAACACGGCCAGCCAGCATGACTGACCTCGCAGCTTCTCCGAGCAACACGGGCATTGTGGACCAGTCGGTTCTTGAGATGAACACTAAGCTGTCCGAGGTCGTCGACAAGGCGCTCGGTTTTGGGTTCCTGGAGGGGCAGGTGAAGGGGCAGCTCGTTAAGCTGCGAAACCCCGTTCCTTTCTGCTCATATTTGAGCACAGACTGCTCATATTTGAGCACAGACTCGAGCTTTGACTCTGCTGAGAGCACGTCCTTATCTAGGGACTGTGCGCGTCTCAATCTAATGGTTCAACTAACCACCCCCGAAGGCGACTACGGGGCCGAGAGCAGCTACTCTTCACGCAGCCAGATGTGTCGAGACCAGAGGGTAGTGTGCTTCTTCTTCAAGCGCGTGATTGCTAAGCGCAGTATCCCCGTTCCGAAGTTCACCGATTTGATCCCAGTTCGAAAGAAATCTCACGCGGAAGACGGGCAGTGGATTGTGGAGCGCTTGGGGAACCAAGTTTGCACTGACGAGTTCTACGGCGGTGTGGCGAATGTCTCGTTCGTGTGGGATCATTCTGCAAGTATGAATGCGTCGAAGCTCATTTCGAGTGTTCAAGCAGCCCTGGCCAGTGGGGACGTCAAGAAGAAGTTGGTACGGGCGTGCGAGACGAACCAGATCAACTGTCGAGCCACGGTCAAAGGGTTCGCCCTTCCGGACCCTGCCAAAGGAACGCTAACCAGCACGATCGGTGTCATGGACCTGATTGAATCGCTCAACTATCTGCCGATCGTCTGCGCAGTCCCAGTCGAAACAAAGTCCGTTCCGATCCAAAACGCCAGAAACTTTCCTTACAGTATCCGCGTCGAAACGCAGATCAGGGACCTGAAGACGCAGGAAAAACTGACGGAGCTGTTGCTGCGGATTCATGGCAATGGAGGCAGAGACTCAGCCTTGTGCGAGTTTGTCGAGCGTTTGAGTGAGGAGATCGAGGATGCAGCATTTAACGGCCGGGCACTGGTTCCCCACCTGAAAAAGCTGGCGAATATCGTGGTACAGACACTCGTCCATCATGGCAAGTGCGTTGAGCTGTATGAACGCTACGGAGACTTTCGCTTACACACTCAGAACTGCGATACGAATGGGGTCACAGCGTCTGCCACCGAGACTTTGTTTGGTTTCACGTTTGGCGTTGCTATCCCGTTCGTGAGGCTCTACCAATGGGGAATGTTTGAGAGATCTGAGAAATGGACGAGACCCAAGCACTACGGGGCGACTAAGATCGCGTACACACAAACCGTCTCGGGCTATTACGACCGCGTGAAGCTCCAATTACTGTTCGATAACAAGGAACTTTTGAGGGAGTGGCAGATCGAAATGGATCGTATAGTTGCAAGCCGGCGCCCTCGATCACGAACCGGACCCTGGGGAACCCTCATTGACGCTTTTGCAGCGTGAGATCTCTCTGCCAGGCCACGGGCAGAAGAAAGGAAACAGCATTCTGGTATGCTAGAGTGTGATGAACCAAGCGATGCGCCTAATTGAAGTCGATCTATCATAAAAAATGTTAAACACAATCGGTTCGTGAATCCATGCTTTCTATTAGCACTATACATCTACAACAAAAACAAATGAAATGATGCACAACCAAGGCGTCACCACCCGACACAAGCTGGATCCCGCCCTTAGCACATGAAGTGCTCAGTAGGCTCAGTGGGGGCAGGCGGGTTCTACTGCTCAGTCCAAGTGGGTGCCAGTGTAGGCAGCGCTTCAGGCGTCGATGGCGGAACAGGGTAATCCGACGTTGGCGTGCTTGGGATCGGAGTGACCTCAGGGACCTCGGGCACCTGCGAGATCTGAGGTGACGGAATGGGCTTTCCGTTAGGAGGAGCCACAGGCGTCTCGTTCGGCGGCAAAATGGGGATTTCGGGGGTCTCGGGCGTTGAAATCGGAGGGTACGTCGGAATTTCCGGCGTCAACGGAGTCTGAGGCGGCAGTGTTGGTTTTCCCTCAGGGGGTGCCACAGGCGTCTCAGGAGTCGAACTCGGCGGCAAAGTCGAAGGGTATGTCGGAATTTCTGGCGTCTGGGGTGGCGGAGTGGGCTTTCCGTTCGGAGGAGCCACAGGGAAGTGGGTTTTCCAAGCGCGATACCCTTACTCAGATCGGATAGATCGGGTAATCCTGTCTTGGGTGTACCGTTGTCTGCATCGGGAATAGTGGTGATCGGAATAAACGTGCCGGTACTTCCACTCTCGCTTGGCACGGACGTCGGCTCAACCGCGTCGCTACCCGCAGCAGGAGCAATGGTGATTGGGCCATTAATTCCTGAGCTTCCGCTCTCGCTGGGAACTGAGGTCGGCTGCGGGGTTTCTTCGTGGCCATCGCTGCCGCTCAAAGAAGAAGAAGGGGTAACAGTCGATGGGGTCTCCGTCGGTGTCATTGTTGGGCTCTCGGTCGGTGCTTCGGTGGGCGAGTTGCAAGTCAACGACAGCTCCAGCAGTTCCTCAACGTTCGCGTAGCTCAGACCCGCGCTGGTGACAGCCGATGCCGCGGGCTTGCCTGTCGGGAACCACAAGAAGTCGGGGTGGTCCTCCTTCGATCGGCCGACCCACTCGCCTCCGATGACCGCGTAATTGGCGTCCAGCTCCAGCAGGTATTCGTAGTCCTGGGACGACGTGTACCTGTCCACTTCTCCGGTGGAGACGAGCGGGCCGTCCTCGTACGCCTCGGAAATCCAGCTCAGCGTGGTCTTGACGTAGGCTAAGTGCACCATTTCAGCGTTGAACGGGTAAGTCGAGATACCGAAGAATTGCTGCGAGGCCTCTGCGACGTCCACCAGCTCCCTGGTCTGCACTTCGTAGGAGCGCACGGGCTGGTTCCACACCTCAGCGCCCGCCGACACATCCACGACGAAGGACTGCTGCTGCTTGCCCATGATGTTGGCGATTGCAATGTGGAAGTACCCTGCGCCCAGGTCGCGACGCGCAGCGTTGACGTATCGACCGTACTGGTCTGCGTTGGCCGGGGAGTCCGGACCATTGAAGCGAGCTCCAGTGAAGACCGTCTTGAGAGACGCGCCATCGTACAGGTCCGTCAGCAGAGCCTTGATGTCGAACACGTGGAACGTGACGCCGTTCTTCTCCACGCTGCACTGCGGCTCCTGCTCGAGGATGGCGGCGGGCGCCCACGCGTGGCAAATCCCCCACCACGTCGGGATGCAGTAGCCGCTCGACGCACCGTCGCGGATGGCACACTCGCTACCGTCGTTGGTACTGGCGCAGTCGCTGTTAGTAGAGCAGGCCTTTCGGTTCTTGTGGGCATCGATGCCGTTGTTGGCCGACACCTTGTTCTTAAAGTCCGTGGGGTCCAGGCCGAAAGCGTTGGCGTATTTCTCGGACGCGCTGGGCTCGCCAGCCTTCCACACGCTGTTGATGCTGTCCTGAAAGGTGGGCCAGTAGCTGCTCGCCCAGGGCGACGACGGAGCAGAAGCAGCGCCGTACTTTTCCTTCAGGGTGTTGAAGTCGAGCTCCATGCTCGTTCCGAAGTACATGTAGTTCTCCAATTTGGCGACGTCCGTGTTGGACGCGTCCTCCATGCCGCGCAGCTTGCGGTACATGGAGCCCGTGACGACCATCGACTCAGCCTTGGCCTGGTTCGGGTCCTTCGGGATGACAGGCTCGACGCAGTCATCTTTGAGCTTGCCACCGTACGCCGGGTGCGAAGCTGTGAGGGGAAAGTTGGTGTTGATCGGCGTGTACGGGTTGTACTGGAGCGGAGCTGCCTGGATCTGTGCTGTCGAAGCTGCCGCGATGGCCACACTCAGTGCGACGGAGCGATAGGTGGACAACATTGCTGCGGTTTATTCACACGACTAGCGTTATGTGAATGGAGAAGCTGGCGGCGTAAGTGCTGGGAGGAACTTTCCAAGGAGTTGCAAAGTTTGGGAATGAGCTTTTGCGGTGAGCAGATAGGAACTCTTGTTGAAATTGCACCCACCCACTCACTCACTGTCCGTTCTAAAGGGGCAACGCAAGGGGTGAAGGTGTCACTGGATCCTCCGCGTGTGTCCACTGCACCATTCACTACTCGACCGTTGACAGACGGAAACGTTGAACATTCTGCTCACAGGCTGTCTTGGCCAGCATGAAGCACCGAATTACCAGGTATAACAGGCAAAGCAGTGAGTTCGGTGATATTTCAAACACCCTCTGGTAGACACCGAAACTTTGGTACGCACCGGGTAGGTCTGCAGGCTAACCTCGTTAGAGTTTGAACCAAGCGCCGCCCAACCACGATACGGTAGCCCGCCTCGACACCCAACTGTTTAAACTGTTTACTTGAAGGACACCTGAGGCTGCATACGGCACTGAGAAACTTTCTCTTGTGTGGCACAGATCTTGAAAATGCACGCGTTGGCACTGTTGCGCAATGTATTCACGACTGGATAGCTGCGACTTTGACCTTCTTGTATCATACAAACACACAGATATCTATACACCCTTCAGGTGGACGCTACGTCTCCTTATGGCTCCGGATAAACCAGACTTGCCCTCCAACAACTGAGACCGTCCAGGAAAATGTCATGAGCTCGTCGGTGCAATGTGTCTCTGACGTGCGTTGCGGCACCTGAACTTTGTTTGGCTTGGGCTCGTCGGGAATCCAGATCGCTTTGCAGCTTCACGGTAACAAACTTTAGCTCCGATACCCCTTCAGTGGACCTCGATCGCGGTCTCGACCTTGGCATCCTGCTGGGTGGTGACGTCACCACTCCGACTCCAGCTTGTCATCGTCTGTCTCGACCGTTGTAGTACTCTTCTCCAGCTCATCGTCCGTCTCCGCGTCCGTTGTGGTCGCTTTGTCCTCCTCAGCCACATTCTTGAGCTTTGAGCCAGGCGTCGACGACTCCACCGTGTCGTAAGTTCCGCCTCGGGGGAAGATGCAAAAGAGTCCGAGCTGGACGGCCCCCAGCAGCAGATTCGCAGCGTTCGGGACGATGACGAAGGAGTCTGCTCGAAGCAAGCCGTACGCCAGCCAGAGCACGCAGTTGACCACTCCAGCGACGATCATAGTGAGCGGCAGCAGCTCCGTGTTGCGCTCTTGAATCACGCGCTTGACCAGCACCAGCGGCGAGCCGAACATGACAGAGGTGATAGCCACCGTGACGAAGCCCACAATGTCCTGCACAGTCTCCTCTTTCACCCCTTCAGCCGCTGCAACGAATGGGTACGCCACCAGCCCCGCGAGCACCAGCGCCGTGGCTAGAATCTCCAGCCGCAGACTACCTTTGTTGGCTTCGTGGCGGTAGTACACGACGAGGTAGAACAGGGAGAACGTGAGCCCCACGACGTTCGTTGCCACAAGAGGGAAGTAGTCTTTGACCAGCAGCCCGTAGAGCCCCCACGCCACGCAGTTGGCGATCATGGACAGCACCGGCAGCGCACTGGGCATAGTCGCCGTGCTCTTCTGCTGATGCACCACGCGGATCTCCGGCAGCAGACTCGCGAAGAGGAAGCACGCGGCCAGAGAGGCCAGCACACGGACAGCAGTCACGACCAGGTCCTCCATGGTAGCGGGGGACCGAGCGGTGAGGAGGAATGCGCACGAGGGGACACGTCCGTCGAGCGTCCAGCAGAGACGTAACGGTCGAGAGTTCAGATCGCCGGGATAGGACACAATTTTTAAATCACATAATTGCCTAAGTTCTGCTGTATAATTGTTTCAAAAGCAATTATGTATTCTATAATTTTATTATAATGAGATTGTATCCTATAAATTGGCCAATGCAAGTTGCTAAAAAGGGTACACGTAATAAGTGTAATAAGCAAAATACATTGACAATATCGGTGTGCCCTACGCGCTGCACGAAAGCGACTGCTGCACGAGGTCCTGGATGTTGGCGTAGCTTAGCCCGACGCCCGTGACGACGTTAGCAGCGGGTTTGGCAGTCGGGAACCACAGGAAGTCCGGGTGGTCGTCCTTGGAGTTGCCGACCCACTCTCCGCCGATGATGTTGTAGTTGACGTCCAGCTCCAGCAAGTACTCGTAGTCTCTGGCCACGGTGTACCGGTCGACCTGGCCGGTGGACACCAAGGGTCCGTCGACGTAGGATTCGACGATCCAGCTGAATGTGGTCTTGACGTACGCCAAGAACACCATCTTGTCGTTGAACGGGTAAGTGGGGATGCCGAAGTACTTCATCGAGGCCGTGCGGGTGTTCACCAGGTCCATGTTCCTCACTACAAACGAGCGCACGGGCTGGTTCCACACCTCGGCGCTTGCAGTGACGTCCACGACGAACGAGCGCTTCTGCTTGCCCATGATGTTGGCGATGGCGATGTGGAAGAAGCCGGCGCCCATGTCGCGACGCGCGGCGTTCGTGAATCGGCCGTACTGGTCCTTGGTTGCAGGCGTGTCCGGGCCGTTGAAGCGCGCGCCTGTGAAGACTGTTCTGATTGACGCGCCATCGTACAGCGTCGTGACCAGCGCCTTGATGTCGAACACGCGGAATGTGACGCCGTTCTTGGTTACGTCGCACTGCGGCTCTGGCTCAAGGATGGCTGCGGGTGCCCACGCGTGGCAGATGCCGAACCACGTCGGGATGCAATAACCCGCGGTCGAGCCGTCGCGCTTGGCGCACACGCTACCGTCCTTGCGTCTCGTGCAGTCCGCGTCGGCAGTGCACGGGGTGCTGGACTTGCGCGAGTCCACACCGTTGCGCGCGGAGATCTTGTTCTTGAAATCGGTGACATTCAAGCCGTAGGCAACCGCGTACTTCTCGGAGGGGCTGGGCTCGCCAGCCTTCCACACGCGGTTGATGCCATCCTGGAAGGTGGGCCAGTAGCTGCTAGCCCAGGGGGTCGTTGGAGCAGAACCCGAGGTGTATTGGCTCCGCAGCGTTCGGAAGTTGACCTCCATCTTGGAGCCGAAGAACGTTTCCAGATCCTCAATGTCCGAGTTGTCGGAAGTCTCCATTGCGTGCAGCTTGCGGTACACGGGGCCTTGGAGCTTCATCGCCTGCGCCTTCGGCGCGTTCGGGTCGGCCGGAATGATCGGCTCGATGCAGTTCTTCATCGGACCGCCGTAGGCGGGGTGCGATGGTGACAAGGGGATCGAGGTGTTCACCGGCGTGTATGGATCGTACTCGATCGGAGAGGCTTGAACGACTGCGGTTGATGCTATCGCGGCGACAGCAACGAACGCGACGGAGCGTGAGAATGTCACCATAGTTGAGAGTGGTGGTGAGGGAAGTCTCCAAGGCTTGGAGAGTTTGAAAATGAGTTTGCTATGTGCGAGACGGCGGTGTTCGCTGGTCGTCCATTTTACTGTTCGTGTTGGACGGCAATCATGGGAGAGAACCGTCACCATCGGATGCTACATGCTACATGTAGGCATTCGTGAATGGGGATTTATGCGGCAATCGTGGGCAGAGTGCATTGTATCTCAGCGCCATCGGTGACAATACATGGCTGTTGCAGCTGCAGTGCTGCAAACGGTAAACATGATGGCCAGATAATTGGTACACATCTGACAGACTCAGTCATGGGGTCATGCGGTACACCTGCTTCTGACAGTGAATGGCGGGGACCTTCACTCGCGCGACAGGAAGAGCAGGATGCAAGCGTCAGCTCACCTAAGCACCCACCCACACCGATATCTTTAGCAGCTTCGCTTTGATGGTGTGTGCTTGTTTTAGACCTTGAGCTCGAAGGTGATGATGTCCGCGTGAAGGCGGAGTTTCCTTCCGTATGGACAGCTTGCTCGCTGCGTTTGCGGCATGAGTTGGAGGTACACAAACAAGTGCAAAGGAAGAGCGGGCCCAGTTGTGCATGGCCAGAGAGATCATGCCGATCAACACCCCAGCGGCGCAGACGTGTATCAGATGTGGGTCTGGTGCAGCAAAGATATCCAACGATTTGGAGGAGGCCACTGCAAGATCTCGCAGGGGTCAACGCTCGATGGAAAGACCCCTGGTAAGCACGAATACTCTCGAGCTGGGAAGAGATCATTTGGGAGTGGCTCACGTCTACTGTATAGTGTGACGAAGTTGACTTACGCCTCCTTTGAACTCGCGCCATTTGTAGGCGCGAGTTCAAAGGAGGCGTAAGTATCGTCGGGTCGTAAGCTTCAACTCGAGCTGCGCCCGTCTCAGGTTCCACAATATCTCCTAAGACTCATACAAATGTCAAGTACGCAATTTTAAGTCTGGCGGCCCGGTGGTCGTAAGCATCCGACCACCGAGTTCACTTCAACTTCATCTGAGGGACGTCACGGTTCCGTCCACTTCAACTTCGATTCTTCGATTCCGTCGTTCTGGCGCGTCGCTCCATCGTAGGGATCCACCACCGCGAACAGCAATATCCGCTGCGGCATCCTAAAGGAAACTTTGGCTGTCCGATCGACAGCGAAGGTGGCCCCGTCGCCAGCTTCGGCAGTCATCCTCACGCGCTTCCTTCCTTCCGAGCGGATCCCCGCGCTTCACCTGCTCCCGTTCACTTTGGAATTTGCCTCCTCGAGCTCACTCCGTTCTCCTGCGACTCAAGCGAGCTCCACTCCACTCCTCGCCGCCATGCCGTCGACCCGCACGACTCCACCCTGGCTGGGGTACTCCGTCCTCGCGCTCGCGCTGCTGCCGGCGACGCTCCGCGGCGAGGCCATCGACAGCGTCGTCACGCCCCTGGGGGACACCGCGTCGCTGACGCACAGCCACCCGGCCTTCGGCGGCCCGATGCGCGGCAAGGTCGTCGACCCACTCGTGCTCATCCCGCAGAATGACAATGCCGTCGACGCGCGCAAGCTCGAGGCCGAGCTGTCGGACGTCTCACGCCTGGAGGCCTACTTCGGCGCGCCCATGGAGACCAACTTCAACGTGCTCAAGGACTCGTACTCGACCGCGGCCCGCGATGTGCTGCCCTGGTCCGGGGACTACTGGGCCACGTACCGTGACGGCGTCAACGTCGAGTGGAAGGACGGAGACGTGTCCCCCGCCGAGAAGTACGCGGCTGCCTTCGGCATCAGCGTCGACTCGTTCACGGACGGCATCTCGCTGAGCACCGGCATCCTGTCGGAGTCGTACGACGACTCGGAGTGCTCCAGCGACTCGGACTGCGATTCCGGCAGCCTGTGCGGCATCCGCAAGGGCGAGAGCAGCGGCTACTGCATCCCGACGTGGCACGGCATCTGCCACGCGTGGGCCGCCGCCGCGCTGTTCGAGGACGAGCCCAAGTGCGACGTCGAGCGGAACAACGTGACGTTCCACTCGGTGGACATGAAGGCGCTCATCAGCCAGCTCTACGACGGAGCGGTCATCGAGGTGGTCTTCACGGGCGCGCGCTTCAACGGCCCCGACAGCCCCGAGGAACTCGACGACTACGGACGCTACGTGGACGACGCGCGGCGCGACATCAATCCCGCCTTCTTCCACATCGCGGCCGCCAACATCCTCGGCAAGCAGCGCCGCTCCTTCATCGTGGACGCGAGCGCCGGCTCGCAGGTGTGGAACCAGCCAGTGCAGAAGTACGAGTTCCTGGAGGCCGAGATCGTGGACGCCGCGGCGCTGTCGCTCGACAACTTCGGCACCGAGACGTACCCGTTCAACAGCGCGCTCAAGTACCTGGCCAAGTGCACGACGCGACTGACGTGGACTGCCGAGTCGATCGAGGACGGCGCGCTCACGACCACTGGCAGGATCGAGGCGTACACGGTGTACGAGGACTACGAGTACTGCCTCGAGCTGGACGAGAACTACACGATCGTCGGCGGCGAGTGGCTCGGGGACTCGCGCTACGACCACCCGGATTTCCTGTGGTTCCCCGCGGCCAAGCCGAGCGACGACACTGTCACGGACACGGGCATCTTGTACGCGGACGTGCTGGACATGATCGAGGAGTCGCTCAAGTGCATGGATGTCACGATCAGCCCTGACATCCCGGACGCACCGTCCACCAAGACGCCCGGATCGGAATACACAAAGTCGCCATCGTACACCAAGACCCCATCGTACACCAAGACACCGTCGAAGACCACCAAGGCACCAACTCCGGCGACCAAGACCCCGTCACCGACGATCTACGCACCTTCAAAGTACCCGCCCGAGACCTACGCTCCTGAGACCTACGCGCC
>JAIKVJ010001540.1:0-11453 GCA_024679225.1 Phytophthora pisi
CTAAAGTAGTGAGCCAAAGTAGGCCCACTACAGTAGATCTCTAACCCAATTATTGCGTATTCATTCGAATTCTCGCCAATTCATAGAAGCACGGGTGATCAAGTAATATAGCGGGAATTTCACGAAAATCAGAGAATTACGTCGAATGTTCGGAGGTCTAAGTGATATTATCTGCATTTGGCCAACGAGCTTGTCGATTCTGCAGCGCTCACATATTGAGTGAATACGCGCATATCCCTAAAGCTACAGCCATATTCTTTAATCAACACCCTCGTGGTCAAGAAGCCCTCGCTTTCATCGTCACTCGCATGCTGGTTCGCACGCTCAGCAGGGTGCCAAATGGGCACTTTCAGTCCCCACAATGTTCTATTAACCCTTTAGCGATGAATTTTATACTTGGAATTTGTATGGGTACCTCCCGATACAATACCATAAAACATGGCTAGATGCATGGTTTTACGCCGCAACCCGCAAACCAAAATCGGACATAAGACTGGGTTTGTTCGTACCTAATGTAAAACATGCTACTTAGCCATGTTTTAGTACGGTTACCGCCCCGACCCTTACTGGCTAAAATTATCATTCAAAATTCTGCTAGTTAGCAATGTTTTACACAGAACCATCGCAAAAGGGTTAATAGTCGCCAGCTACGTACCTTCGAATAGAGCTCCACAAACGCTAAAACGTTTCGGTGCAAGGTTCGCAAGCGAGGCATGCTTCCCGTAGCTTATATCGAGGACAGCAATGGTCAGCATCTTCCTGACGGACACTGTTTGGGACTGGCACGACGGGCAGCTTGCAGCTGAGCAAGCGCAGAGACTCCTATAGCAACTCCATCAGGCTGTGTAGTCGGTTCTGTGGTCACTGGGCGCTTCTTTGGGAGAGTACTATGGTGATAGGTAAAGTAGGCGGCAAAATAAATAAAGAGGGGGCGGCCTTGTGGATCGATCGATCTTTCGCCAAATACTCGATCGTTCGTGTGGGACCGGGTGAACAGCGATTATAGAATCTTCCGTTGAATTGTGGGTTATAGAACGTTCTCAGCGTATTTGTTTGAGCATCTCCAACGGTAGTGAATATTACGCAGAATTGACCAAAATTTCACCTATTGCAAAAATGTTGTCTCGAACGGTGTAGTGATAGGGACCCAATAGCAACCCTAAAGTAATGATGTGGAAAGGGTTGTGCAATACCAAAACATCGTAGTGATGATACAGCGTGTATTCACTACGGCCCCATACGTATTGCAAAGCACATTTACATAGGGCGCCCGCACCATTTTGTCCTTTTCCCTACGTAATTCGCACTACCGTTGGGGGAAGCCAATTATTGCATGCGCAATTGGTTTGTTTATGATTCTAGCCGGCTATTCACTTTGCCTTATCACTTTTGCAATACTAAAGTACGCAATACACCATTTCAAGGTCAAATTGAGAGCCGTCAAAATCAAAATGACAATCCCTTTCCAATTTGATAAAGCCTCTATCGCCATCTTAGACGGGTCATATACGCGCGCGCACAAATCGTTCGCTCTCGGTTTCTCTCGGCCATCAACCACCGATCGCGCTCACACACCTCGCTCGCTACAGCCACAGCGCTCATTCCACTTTTCGCGATGGTCTACCGAAGCTACACATTCGACGAACGCCAGCGTGTCCTCACCGCCGCGAAGAACCACGAAGACTGGGCTCTTGTTGCAAGGCTCAGCCGCAACGTGTATCCTACGGCCGCATGCTGGGTAGCTTCGGCGCGCAACACAAACGTGTGGACAGCTGTGCCGTCGAAGCGTGGCGGTGCTCGGCACGTCAAGATGACGCCGGAGCGCAGCAACTTTCTAGTTGCCCTGCTAGAAAATAACTGTCTGCTAACCTTAAATCACATTACCGATGAGCTAAACGTTTTCTACGGCGTTGACGTCTCCGTTCAGACTGTGCGCAATGCACTCGACGCGGTCTGCTTCTCAGTCAAGAAAATCCACACCGAACCAAGCGCAATGAACTCCGATCGGGTCAAGGCTCTACGCCGTGAGTACGTCCAAAAATCATGAAGGATCAGTCCAAGCGCAAAAAGATTGTCTACTTCGATGAAACAATTTGCTCGAGAACGTGCGGCTGGAGCCGCCGCGGAAGCCGTGCGGTCGTCGTCCGCCCGGGGACTAAGGGCGACAATCTCAGCGTCAACGCGTGCATCTCGGCACAAGGGCTGGAACGGGCTGAGTTTCGATGGGGGACGAACAACGCGGACGCGATCGGCAGCTTCGTGTTGGCACTGCTCGACGGACTGATGGACAAGGGCGTCTCCATGTTCGACGTCGTCGTTGTGTGCGACAATGCGTCCATCCACACGAACGTCGAGGAAATAACAAGGCGGGCAGAATATGCAGGGGTGCAGTTCGTCAACCTCTCCCCGTACTCCCCCATGTTAAACCCCATTGAAAACGTCTTCTCCGTCTTCAAGTCTGGGGTCAAGGTGTTCTTCGCAGCAAAGCGCGACGAGATCCTACAAGTCCCGCCGAATCAGACGAAAGTAGCTCATCGTGCTCACTACCTCCTACGCGCAGCCAAGTACAGTATGAGTGTCAAGGTGACACCGGACTTGTGTGATAGTGAAGCTGTCCACACCTTATCTTTTCACGCCGCTGCATTGGACGAGCACGGCATGCTTGTAGGCTCTTAAGATGAAACTAGTAATTTTTAAAGGTTATTAGTTTGTTCGAGCATATGAGAGTAGAGGTTTTATCGTTTTGATTTTGGCCGCTATTGTTTTGATTTTGACTTCTCTCAATTTGACCTTGAAATGGTGTACCGTTGGAGATGCTCTTAGTTTGTACGCTCATTCGGTGGTGCGGGAATTCATATGGTGATTTGACTCGAATTTCACGTGATGTTCAGAATTTGCGTCAGCTCTAATGTATATTCATCTAATCACCTTCAAGACCGAATATATTGTACAAAGCAACTGACTTGCCCACTCTATGTCGATCAGAAAATTCCCGCCGGAAAATTTTGGCCGGGACAGTGCCCTTTTTCTTGATCTCTCTTGTTTTGATTTTGGTCGTTTTTGTTTTGATTTTGGCTTCTCTCAATTTGGCCTTGAAATGGTGTTGTACACCCTTCAATCACAGCGCATTTATTGCAAGTATACCATGTGACCCATGCTTCAGCTATCATTACCGTCGAGGGACATCGAATATGCATGATTAAATGGATAGGCGGGACAGATTCTATCCATCCCTAGGATTTGTCCGATGGATAATTATGTCCATTTCCGGACCTATCAAAGAGACTTCATGAAGATATGTAGTTTATTGCTGTCGGCGCTCCCTCGCTTTGGCGGCGAGGCCGAGCCCGACCGCCGCTTTACAGGGTTCTGGAAAACCCGGCTTTTTCATGTGTGCACGGGGGACTTCAGCCTACGTTGGGGTGGATGTGTTTTGGTTTTTAATCCCTAACCGCTGTTATCAATTCAAACTAAAACTTACAGTTCAAACTCCAATTCAAATAGCAATTCATACTTCTCGCGCCACTCGTTAAGCCGCGCCCGAATGGTTGGCAGTGAAGTTCGCTTGCCTCATGAGCTTGCTGCTTGTTGCATCCTTCTAGTCCCACTTCGCCTTTTTCAGCGTCCACCTCAAGTTTCCCCATCGCGTCCTTCCAGCTCTGTCCCCAAGGCTACCGTGCACGTCCCTCTGATGGCTCGTCTCCATCTATCCGACCGGTCCCGTCTGACCAAGTGTCCACCGGGAAGCCTCAAGCAGCCCCACGCCCTGGTCGAAAAAGGGATCCTGCCTGGACGCTCGTCGGTATTGACGACGACAACAGCGTGTGGTGCCGTCGCTGTGGTAAGCTGATCCACACGCAAGGCAACAACCACATTGCCCGCGTGCGCCGCCACGTGAACGAGACGTGCACGAAACTACCCCTCCTCCTAAGATCACGGACACGTTCAAGCCCAAGCTCCAGCCGACCGTCTTGTCAGCCTTCCACGACGCCTTTGCGCGCTGGGTCTACTCGACAGGAATGCCATTCTACAAGGTGGAGCACCGCACGCTACTGGACGCGCTAAAGATGTTGCACCCCGGCATCGAGCCGCCCAGCGCGTATCAGCTGGCAAACGCGTTGATTGACTCAGCCTTCGTCAAGTCTATTGCGGCTATGAAAGCTGATCTCACTGGTGCGATGGTGACTGTGCTGACCGATGGATGGACCGACATCAACGGTCTGGCGGTCGTCAATTACGTTGTCGCTGCTGGAAAGAAGACATACTTCCTCGAATCGGTCTACACGGGCTCGCCATCACATGACATCGAATTTTTGGTGCGGGATGCTCATCGTGTCATCGCCAAGTACGCGTTTCTCAACGTTGGCGCTATCGTGACCGACATTACGGCGGCTAACAAGGCGATGTGGGAGGAACTGCAGCCCGATTTCCGAACGTCTGCTTTCATGGCTGCGTCTGCCATGCTCTGCACCTACTGGTAACGGACATGGTGGCGCACATTCCGTGGCTTGACAAGCTCCAAGCGGAGGGCAAGCAACTTGTGGTGTTCTTCAAAACGAACCACAAACTGTGGTTTCGGCTCCGCCAGCTCATGAAGGCAAAGAACTTGAAAATGCTGGCTTTGCCAGGTGATACGCGCTGGGGTTTCCTGCTGGCGTACATGAGCTCCATACTCGAAGCGGAAGATGTTCTGTTCTCCGTGGTGTCGGGTCGAAACTTCATGGAGGCCAAGACGAAGAAGAAACGCCAAGCCCGTCAACTGGTGTCCAACTTGGTGACAGCGTCCGACTTTGTTTCGAAGTTGAAGCGTCTTAAAGCTGGTCGCCAAACCCATGAAACAGTTCGAGAAGAATGAAACGCTGGTGTCGGACGTCTTCAAGCTGTTCCTGGATCTACCGACGTCCATCGAGACATGTAGACTCCCTGTGCGCGACGGAGAATGTTGTCAATGGCCTCGTGAAGGAGCGGTTTGGTTTATCTACGGGGGTGCGCACGGCATCGGATTTCTGCTGGACCCTCGTTATTGTGGCCTCGGCATGGATTCCACGACGCGCGGCAACGTGGAGACGCTACTGGCGCAGTGGCACGACAGCGACGACGCCGCCAACGAAGTTGTAATCGAGTTGGTGCGTTTCCACCGCTTTGCTTCGGAGGCGAGTATCACGTGTGTGGGAGCTGTTATCAAGTGGCAAGCTATCCGTCTATGGCTATTGGTGCTCGTTGTCCCAGTTCCCCTCTTGCAGTCGATCGCAAAAAGGGTGTTCCGATGCACTCCATCCAGCTCGGCATCCGAGCGCAACTTCTCCACTCACGGCTTCATTCATTCGCGGCTTCGCAACCGTCTCGAGCCCGACCGAGTTGAAAATCTGGTGCACGTGTACTTCAACGCGCGGAACATTCTAGATGCTGACATGGAGATGTACTCCTACCTGGACGACCTGCTGCGGCTGATCGACAACGACGACGAGGACGATAACACCCGCGACAATCGCGACGCGGACTTCGTGTACGAATAGGGCGCGCGTTATCAGAAAGCTAGAACAGTGATAGCTATCGACACGATCATTTTGGTAATACAAATTATTTTTTGTAGTCCAACAGAAAGAAATGATAACGCCCCCAATATCGATGATAAAGCTCCTAAAATCGATGATATCCGGTCTGGATTCGGCCATAACGACGCTAAAAACGATGATATCCATCCAATTATGATCATTCTGATTAAGTATCGTTAATGGTTTAAATCGACGCAATAATTCCTATTATATTGACCCCCCTGTGTCAATACGCTGCGTAGTTCGTAAATGGCTTACTCGAGACAGCCACAACGATTATACATTTGGCGAAGACACCGCGATTCGAGGTGCAACTTACATTTATTACTCACATGAACAATACTGCAACGTGTAAATGTCATTGGGAAATTCAATTTAGTCTGTTTCGTGTTCGTGTTCACCTAAAGCTAAGACATGGCTACACGCTAGCTAGATACTCGCGCTCACGGCGGGCTTTCTGTAGAGGCGTTAGGGGCATGCGCTCGCGCCAGCTTTCCAGGGAGATGCCATCCCGCTTTCGTATGTGGTACCCTTTACTCGCTACACGCCGTGCTTGTTTCCGGGCCTGCCACCGGCTTCTTATCGTACTTGTTCTTCTTGGCGAAATGCCTCAGCAGGCCTTGAGGTGTCTTCAACGTTTTGCGACAGAAGCGGCATGTCCGTAGCTTGTGTATCTTGGGACGCCCGCCTTTTTCGGCTTGGACAGCTCGGCTACTTTCTTGGTCTTAGGTTTCTGTGCACTGCGTGTTGTGGGAGGCATAGCACTTCGCGAACTGAAAAAGAGAAAACAAGGTCAAGTGTGTGCATATTCCCATGTATGTGAAGTCGTTCGACTTCCGATTGATGCTTATCGGCTGATGCTTATGATGCGTTCGTCTGAGTGACAGGCGGAGTTATCGCGAGAAATGGGTGGGTGGGCTGTTTCAAAAAAGGCACCCGTTGCTGCAACCAACTGAAAAAAGTGTGACATGCTACGAGCACCCAGTCGTGACCAGCCATGACCAACAAGGCACCAACCATACCCTAGTAGCACCCATCTGAACCCCAACTCGATAGAGCCAGTGCCGACAGGTATACACCTGAGCTGTACAGCCGGAAGGCGGTGCTTGCCGATCGCTACGAATGGACGACGGTGGACACGCAGCTTGATGACACGGCGCGCGTCCTGCAAACAAATCGAACTTACAGAGACGAACTTACCTGCTTAAAACGCACTTACATGCTTGAATCGCACTTAGAGACTTGAAGCTGAAATCTAGATGTCACTTGGAGTGTGAGAGCACACGTTGTTCTTCTTCGACCTCATAGACTCGCGAGCAGCCTTAGCACAAGCTGGAATGCACGAACCTCAGAGACCAGCAAGTATCTTGAGTAGCACGAACAAATACATTGATTCCAAAGTTGTTATCATCTGTTAGCTCCTGCTACCTTAATCTTGCAAGCACATACGTAGGTAGCGGTATCGCAGGCACTGCAGCGTCATCTTGTCAAGGTGGCCCAGCGGTTCAGCTCCGCAAAAGATCTCGAAAGCAATCAACACGTAGATGCCATAGTTGTAGCTATCTGTTTGCACCCCGAGGCCCGACTTGTATGTCTGCACGCGCAAACTCATGTCAACGGTACTTGGTAGAAGGGGTATTAGCGTCTGCGCCACAGCACGAACACCAAGCAGGTATGAAGAAGAGCTAGAATCGTAGATGGAAACCTTGCCTTTGGCAAGGTTTATCATGATTGAGCACCAGTGGGTGTTGTTGCAGTTCACCGGAAAGAGCACAATCTCCGTTGAGGACCCCCTCCTCGCCCGCCGAATGTTCGCAGTGCCGGCACCGACACTGCCGTCCACGACAACGCCCAGCGCCGAAGCGTCGAAAATGACGATGTTGGGATCAGGACCGAACTTCTTGAGCATCACCGTTCTCATCACTTCGTCCGTAATGCATTCCTTAGCAGTGAGGTCCAGTACTTGAGTCTGCATGTAAAAACAATTCACCACAATAGTCAGTAAATAACCATGGAAAATAACAGAGATAATGAGTGTACCTCGGTAGATAGAATTCGAATGGCTTTCCGTTTTTCCGGAAGCTCACGGTCTTCTTCAACAGCAAAGCTCGGATTGGCGAGGCGAGAAAATTCTAGCTGCTTCATCCATTTCAACGTCTTCTCGATCTGCTTCAGGACGTCTTACGCCCGGTGCCATTTCTTCATGAGTGCGATAGTAGAATTAGCAAACACCACACCACCGAGGATCTCAAGCGCGATGTCAAGTTCGCGAACACCGGGATGCTTCCGCTGGTAGGCCGACACCTTCGCCATGCACTTCTTGATCAGGTCCTTGGAGAACATGCGCACAATCTCTTCTGGTCTCATCAACAGTTTGTTCGTGGGTAGCTTTGTAATTTCATGAGCAATAGGAGGTTTCTGCTTGCCCACGAAAACAAACAACTTGAATTGCTGTAGTTTTTCATGAGTCGTGTTGAACGTCGGGTTGCCTTCCAGTAGCTCGTACGCTGAAACAAGGCTGAGGCCACTTTCGTGCATGTTGACATCCTCTTCGACCCTGGCAGCATTCTCGCTTCTCTTTGTCTTTACTGCTCGTGTCTTCTGATTGGGTCGTCTTCGAGGTTTGGGTGGGCTTTCAAGCCCAAAGTCACCTGTTGCTTCGCGAAGAGCCACTGCATGTTGTTGTTTCTTCTTGGCTTGAACTGGACGCGCAATATCCGTAGGGGAGGTGCTCTCGCCTTGACCAGAATTGGCTTCATCGGGGATGCCGGGGCCGTCTGTGATTGTCGGACTCGCTTGTGAGACCAACTGGGACCCATCAGCGACCAACTGGGACCCATCCGAACCCAGCTGCGATCCATTCGTACCCAAATGTGAACCATCCGTACCCAACTGAGTGGTCTGCACACTACCAGAGGAAGCCATGTCACGAGCTTGCGTACCATGATCCTCGCCAGCCACCGCTGTAGATTGCAGGCCACTTGTAGGCTCAGTCAGGCCCGTCATTCTGGATATTGCAGCATATTCGCCGTGTTTGAATAGGTTAGCCACGTCTTGTAGCACCTTCATCGCCGTTTTGTACTCTCGCATCCCCAAGCCGCTCAAATGGTATCTAATGGTTGATGCGACTGCATTAGCCTCTCGGAACTTACGATTCGAGGCCCAAGTTGTCCTGGGCTCCGGCAGAACACTAGAAACAGCAAAAGGTGCCCCAGGCAACTGGTGTGCGTCGGTGCTTGAGCGCAGCGCCGTCAGCAACCACCTCGGGTGTAGCAGTTGGGTAGGAATGATGCTCTCAAAGCCGAGAGTCTTCCGAAGATAGAAGACATGGCGGCATGGGAGCAGCCGTGACGTCATGAACATGCACGAGCACGTCCAGTCACGCTTCATCACGGAGTATTTACTTGTTTGTTCATCGAGCGCGTCCTCATCGTCCGATACGTATTGCACCAAAAAGACACCCGGGACCGCCTCCTTGTACTTGTACTTGCCCCGTGTAGTCGCAAATCCATACTGCTCATAGATGAGCTCACACGCATGCGAGCTGATCAAGTTCGAAAGCAACTGCATTTCGCGATCATACTTGGGGTCATGCACAACGGAAAGCTTGAACAAGTTGTCCATGAACTTCTTCTCCTCCTGGGCTTGGTAGTACATAATCGGAACAATACACTCATCAACTTCCATGAATGAGTCCACCAGATCTTTGAGTTGCTTCCACGATGCCTCAATCCGGTTGTTTGTGTTGTTACCGAGCGTGACTGCGTTCTGACGCTCGAAAGTACACCACATACTCCGACACTTGTCCCAGTTTTTTCACGAAGTACGCCTCAAAGGGATGCTGCAGAGCATCATCATTGCTTTCTGCATCGGCGCCCGACTCCGCACGACCAGCACCCAGCTCCGCGTCCAATTCAGCACCATCAGACTCCAACTCAGCACTACCAGCACCCAACTCAGCACCACCAGCGCCCAACTCAGAACTACCCGGACCCAACTCGGTACGACCAGACGCACTTCGACGACCAATTCCCATGATGTAATGCATATAGTCCCGCAGTCTCTTGTACTCTCGCTCCGTCTTCGCGTAGACGAGAAGTTGCACCAAGCCTTGTAGCTGCTGCTTCTGCCACGCGTTGAATCCATATTCTGCTGAAGCAATCTCCTCTCGGAGATACTTGATGACGTGAAACTGGCAAAGTGGCAGCACCGCGTCGGGAAAATCCATCTTCAGCACTGAGATCTCGGTAAAATCCTTGTCGATAAGGATACACCGAATCCGAGTCGGCCGGAATTGTGGCGCTTGAACTCCTCTAGCGCTGTTAGCAACGTCGGCAGCCGCTCACTTTGCACCACGGCATGCTGAACGAACTGCCCTTTGCCGAATGCGTCGTGAGCCATAATCGAGAAGACCTTGTACTTGGAGGAATTGGTTCCATGAGTGGCATCAATCATCAATACTTCAGGGGAAAAGTCAAATAATAGACGCATGTGCGCCGTTTGGAGGGTAATGAAGGTAGCGATATTCTACAAGCAAATACAACCGATAGGTTAGAATAACACATCAATACTCACTTCCTTCAAAAAAACCAATCTACCATAACCCAGATGCCTCATGGGTGGTCGGGTGTATTTTTTGGGGTTACCCATTTGTGAAAAACCCAACTAGGAACCCTGGCGCCTTGGGTGCCGACGGAAGTTGTGCAGCCGCCACGGACCCCCTCAGCATACAGGATCACGCACAAAATGACTTGGTGGTGTCGATTACCTGTACACGGCCCAGATACGCGGAGATCTAGTCGCACAGCATCAATTATGGCCGCCATGGCCGCCGTCTCGCAATCACTACACCTTTTTCTAGACCTTAAGCAAGCTAAAGAAAAACCGCACTTGCTGTTTAATGCGTGAAGGTGGTCGGATATATATTAAGGAGGGTCGGCAAAAGCTCTAGGCTAGGAAACCAGCCTTGGTGGCCCACACAGAGGGGCGACGAGGAGCGTACGCTGGGCAGCCCTACGGTACCTCATATTCCCAACGGGGCTCCAAAAATTGTGTTCCGTACATCATTACGCCTTTCTATAACTGGTATCCATGCATTTTGTCCCTATCAATCCCGCCCAGAATGGATAGAATCTGTCCCGCATATCCATTTAATTTGTCCCTATTCGATGTCCCTCGAGGGTACAAATGATTCTCTTTGTAGAGATAACCACTTTTTATCACTATGCAGAGGCATCACTATCTAGATATGTACCATATTGGCGGTACATTGTCGTCCACGGAACCAGGGTAGTGATATTGCCACCATTCAGGCACTTGGTGACCGCACTTGATATGTGGTCGAAGCGCTAGAAACAAGTAGTTGTTGCGCTGGACATTATAATATATACTAATATATGGCGCGAGAAGTGGTGAGACACTGGGCACTATTCAGGAGGACTGCACAGGCAGCTACAACGCGAAATCTAGTCTAGCACCAAGGCAAAACGATAAATGCACGTTCCAGAATCACATCATGCAAAAAAAATCAGTTCATTAAAAATAATATGTCCGCGAACTCGGAGAATCCAAGGTCGCAAGCGACCCACGTCGGGCATGCTTTACGCAATGGACATTATCATAGTTAACGGTCTCTTGATAGTGATAAATCCCAATCGCGTATCACTAAGCACTATCCGGAGGTTAGAGGATATTTTGACTTGAATTTGTATGGCGTCGGTCATCGGGAGAGCCTCCATTATTAATAGTGCTAACCAGAGGGTATCCCTATTCGGGATATCACTCCAAAGAGGATTGTCTGTATATGATATACGCCTATTGAAAACACAATTTAGCCAAAGCCTACGTGAAATGAGCGGTTTATTGTAGGATAAGTAGTATTTGGCCGGACACCCGACC
>JAIKVJ010001541.1:0-11434 GCA_024679225.1 Phytophthora pisi
TCAAATCGGGCGGCAAAATAGTTGAAAACCACAATACGTACACTGTACGCCATCAACGACCTCTTGTCAACGACCTCTTGACAACGCCAGCTGCAGGTTGCCTGTCGACGAGTTGCCCCTACGCAAGGGTGAGAGCGTGGCTGTTTCCGATTTGTCGGCAGCTCAAGGCGGATTGGACGCTTACGAGGATCGTTACACAGCACACCGAGCATCGACACCGCCAAAAAGAACGTGCGAGCCAGACACACACTGGCTGCGTTCACATGTCAGCCAGCGTGCGTTATTTTCTTCGGGGAAGCTTAGCGCTCGACAGGTGGCCACGATGCTCCGCGACACGTTCCGACCAGGTTCACTACAATTTCACTCAAACGTTCGCGGTGAAGTTCATCAGGTGGTCGACGTCGTCGACGCTTCGCCAATCTCAAAGGATGTCATACATACTTGATCGCTGCAAGAAGTTCTTGCCAAGAACGACGCACAGACCAGGGATCTGACATGCATCGACAGCTGTCAAAAGTCCTCATTGTTGAAGTCGATTCACCAATCCTGAGGAGCTGTACAGCTGTACATGTATCCACGCCGCTTCAACAACGGCCAGCATAATCAAGCCCCAGTGGTTGGTGCAGTGGAGGAAGGTACAGTGTCGCGAGTCCACCCTGGCCCGGGGGGTCGGATACGCTGGGGCTGTTGACGAGAAGGACGCCTGCGCGGCGGGGCCGGAGGCCGGGGTAGCCGAAGTAGAACGGAGTAGTGTAAGAGGCTCTAGTAAATGTAAAAAGGTTCCTTTGTTGTTTGTTATGCAGGGCGGATTCTTGACAGTGAAAAGCAAAAGGCGGGTCGGCAGGACCGCCCCTCATAAAGACGACACTCCTTCTGAAGCGGGACACCCGTCCCAGGGTATGACAACCCTTCTACTTACGCTCATGCTGGCTCGCAGCCAGTCCCGACACCCGTCCTCCAGCGCGCGTGCCCCGCAGACCAAGCCAACGGTGTACCATATCATTGGTACACTTCAACATTCATCTGAAATGTATCCGTATTGCCAGTCATGGCAACGCGCTGAGGTCGCCGCTCGAGGACAGTCTTCCAGAGCACACCGAGCCCGGCACCCGACCCCCTGGCACGGCACCCCTATACCCGGGTACGGGACAACAGCAAGAAATGTACGTGCTTTCAATTCGTACCAGTAACAAGCAATGACTACTTATCAACTGCGTATGCGTCCGGTAGAAAGCGGAGCCCTTCTTAGTATGGTGCGTTCTGATACCTTTCCGCAGTCTATAGCTTTTAGGGCCCAGCTTTGCCGCTGAGGTAGCTATCGTCTGGGTTTTCAAAACCTGAAGACATCGCGTCGTCCTCCTCGTTGCCAGCTACATCCAACGAGTTGCAGTCTTCGACACCTTCACTTTCCAAAGATCCGCAGTCTTCATCACTGTTGCTCACTGAACGGCTCATTCCTGGCGTGTCCGTTGTAGCAGTAGATGTGGCGTAAGTGCTCTCCGGCGTCTCTGTTGAAGTCCAAGTCTGCTCGCCCGACTCACCGCTGCCCGTCACCACAATTTCGGCGCAGGTCGGGTACGTCTGGTTCGCCAGGTCCGAGTGCCAGTAGAACTGCAGCGCACAGTCACCGGCCGACCCGCACCCCGTCACGCTCGAGGGGATCGTGGCCGTCGTGCTGGTGCTCTCGCTCGAGCTCTCGGCGAACGGGTCGACGGTCAGCAACTCCGCTACCGACACGTACGTGATGGTGCCGGTGCTGTCGGTGCTGGGCTTGACAACGCTGAGTACCATGGTGCCTGGGTGCGGCGCCTGGATGACCCACGCGGCGTCGAAAGACGTGCTGGCCGTGAGCGTCGTGACAGTGTTGTTGGCCTCGTTGATGGTTCCTCTGCATCCGTTCATGATGTTGAAGGTGGCTGCGGCGGGTCGGTCGGCCTGCGCTCTGCTGCTGAGCAGTTCGACAGGTGCGTACTGCAGCTCTTGGTCTCCTGCGCTGCTGAGAGCTCCACAGTCGTCTCTGTACTGCTGCGAGATGGGTCGTGGGGTGGGCTTGGTCATTTGTCCGTGTGCGTTGACGTTGCGAGGAGCAGAGTCGAAGTAATCGTTGTCAGTATTGATAAAGCGCTTGCTTTCATGACTGTGCTTGAAGCGATAGTCGCAGTGTGGCAAGGATGGCAACTGAAAAATGACATTCGCATGTAGTTCGGCGAGCCTTGCATTGCGGTGATAACCTGTCAGGGATACTCGAACATGTTCTAGCGAAAAATACTGCTCATAATGAATGGAACCAAGCGAGAAGTGGGCGGAGCTAGCAAGGAACACTGGCGTTGTGCGGCTGGATATGAAGGCCGCGGTCGATGGGAAAGCCAACTCTTAAACCGCTCGTTCGTCCAAGGGGTTAGCTTATCCCAGTCGCCACCGTTCCTCAAGAACTTCCGAGGGGATTCGCTTTGGAATTTTGATAGACGGAGCGTGGTCTTACCACTGTTTCCTTCAGCCGTTCGAATGAATGTTGAATGTAGAATGCCATGAACTACAGTATAGGTTTTGTTTTGCATTTCCATATCGTACTTTCACGGCACGATTTTTTTCTTAACTGCTACGCTTGACGACAGACAAATAGATAGATGATGCCACACAATGCTCTAGTACTGCACCGGAGCCTGAACCTTGCCGCTTTGGTAGCTACTATCAACATCACCAAAGTTCAGCGACGATTCCGAGAGAGTGGCGTTGTCGTCCTTCTCACTACCGGCAACGTCAAGCGAGTCGCAGTCTTCGTCTTCCTCGCTGCCAGCGACGTCCAGCGACCCGCAGTCCTCTTCAATTGTGTCTGCGTCACCGGCGACCTGGTCGTCCTCACTGCCGGCAAGATCCAACGATCCACAGTCTTCCTCCTCTTCGTCACTCCCCGCAACATCAAGCGAGCCGCAGTCTTCCTCCTCCCCGCTACCAGAAAAAGAGTTGCCGATGCTTGGAGTTGTCGTGGTGACGGAAGGCTTTGTTGTAGCCACCGTCGGAGTCGCAGTAGTGACAGTCGAGGTGGCAGTGGTGACCGTCGGGGTGTTGGACTGCCCCGTTGATCCGCTGGTGGTGGAGTTCGACTGGGAAGGAGTGTACGAGCCGCTACCACCTTCAAGCGCTGCGCAGTCGACGTACACTTGCCACGTACTAGAGTGGAGCGCTAACCAATAAAAGGTCAAGCGGCTGGCACCCGAACACCCCGCCTTATCGTAGGGCATCTTGGCCGGAGCTGTCGTATAGTGAGCCGCGCAGTCGGTGTCTTGAAACACGCGGGTATTATCGCACCAGGCCTCGCAAGGACCTTCATGCGATGAAGTGAAGCCCTCCGTGTCCGAATGGGTCCACTCCAGCTCGTCCGGAAGGGGCTGTGGGGTCTCATCTGGGTCGGTGAGGCCGCACTCGATGTTGGCCCCATTCGCCACGATCTGCCCCAAATCCGTCACGAACTCCTTGATTGACGAGTACTGGCTCGAGTTGAAAGCCATCCAGAAAGCTGCCGTATTCTCCGCGGGCGAGCCACTGAACGAACCTGAGAAGCCCGAAGCGCTTGACTCGATGGTCGCGATGAACTGGGTCTTGTCGACGTCGTTCGGGAAGGTGACAGCCGGCAGACCCAGATAACCGTGCGCGTTCACATTGCTGAGTAGTAGCGCTGCTGCAGTCATAGCGGTGTAGTACATCTTGAAGCTGAGCATATCTGAGGAAGGCTTGTGAAGTCGAGTGAGCAGATTCGGTTGTGAGGATATCCGTTGGAGAGTATCTCCAACTGCTGCAAAGGCAACGCAAAAGATGGCAACGCACAGCAAGTGTAGGGCCAGAGCTCGGACACCAGGATGTCGGGAGTCGTCTCGGAAAGTCTTCGTGCGCGCGGTGCCTCATCGACATCAGGCGCCTCGTTTTCGTGGCAGATGCCTGATCGACCGTTGAAAACATGGGAACGTTTTCTGATTTTACTGACAACATGCACCGAGTCTTTTTGATAGCAAGGCAAATCTGAACAACAAGCGCTACACTATTACCACTTCGTGCATTAGGCAGAACGACGGCTCCGGCTGCAAGTGAATAGATGTAGCCTTGACTCTTGACTTCCACCCCGACAGCGTAGTCGACTGGACAGAATACAAGATATCGGTGGCTCGAGAACGGTGGGGCCAGAGCTGGAAGCGAACCGCTTTCCAGATTTCGCTACACGTCTGGCCATTTTGTCGTCGAATGTGCTTCGGAAGGCGGTAGTTGAGCAAGTACACACCGAGCTCAAGTGGTGCATGTGGATTCGAAGAAGGTGTCCGAGGCGAGTTCTGCAGACGGTTTCAATGGCCAGCCCGAGTCACGAAGTTGACAGGCGTGAGTGAATCAAGCGCCCCAAGCTCATCCAGGTCAGCTCCATCCGGTGAATTAATTTCGGGCGAAACAGCGGGCAGCTCATTCACGCGTGGCAGCTCAAGTGGTCAGCGGGAGGTTCGAACACCACGGGCCATGTTGCCGCCACGCCCCAGGAAGCCACGAATGCCCTTTCACCTAAAGCGCGCTTTGGCAACCACTTCCTGTAACGACATCCAAGTTATGGCATAAAGACGCCACCGACGGCCAAGGCAGCCAGCTTAAGTAGCTTTCAGCAGTCTCACTTTTTAATTTACCACCACCGCTACGATCTCAGCAAGTTTACCATGAAGATCAGCGCGCTAGGACCATACATCGCGGCAAGCTTGGCCCTATTCCTCGCAACCACCGACACCATCAACGCACACGGACAAATGACCAAGCCCACCCCACGACCCATCTCGCAGCAGTACAGAGACGACTGTGGAGCTCTCAGCGGCGCAGGAGACCAAGAGCTGCAGTACGCACCTGTCGAACTGCTCAGCAGCAGAGCGCAGGCCGACCGACCCGCCGCAGCCACCTTCAACATCATGAACGGATGCAGAGGAACTGTCTACGAGGCCAACAACACTGTCACGACGCTCACGGCCGCACGCCTTTCGACGTCGCGTGGGTCATCCAGGCGCCGCACCCAGGCACCATGGTACTCAGCGTTGTCAAGCCCAGCACCGACAGCACCGGCACCATCACGTACGTGTCGGTAGCGGAGTTGCTGACCGTCGACCCGTTCGCCGAGAGCTCGAGCGAGAGCACCAGCACGACGGCCACGATCCCCTCGAGCGTGACGGGGTGCGGGTCGGCCGGTGACTGTGCGCTGCAGTTCTACTGGCACTCGGACCTGGCGAACCAGACGTACCCGACATGCGCCGACATTGTGGTGACGGGTAGCGGTGAGTCGGGCCAGCAGACTTCGACTTTTACGAAGGCCCCAGACGCAACAGCAGCGCCTTCTTCGAACTCTTCCGCCACACCAACCGCTACTGCTGCTTCCTTCACTCCATCGAGTACGGCAGCACCAAGTACTACCCCACCCACAATGTCTGATGTCAGCTCGCAGGCAGGGGCAGATTCCTTGACCACAGCGGATAAATGCACGCGCCGTCGACGGCACCTTGAGGTGACACTTGATTGAACAGATGAGTTGCAGTAACTAGGGAGCCTGCATCGGTAGTGTTGTATTCCACTGAGTAATAGAAGATGGACGTGAACATGTTTGATGTGGAAACGGATAGGTATACAGCTGCCGAGCGCCTCGTGGGTCAAACGGCTGGAGGACCATGCCCTTCGTGGCCTACGAACAGAGGGCCACGAGTGTGGCACTCACGCCTTTCACCTTTTGTCCATTTGGAGATCACGCACGGCACGACATCGGACACGTACAATGCACACTTCCGCCTGTAAGTTATACGACACCATCCGTGTAACACCCTTTCAGCTGTCTACCGTTCGTGTTCATCGACTTGAGGCAGCTCGTTCTGTCGTTCGCCGACAACTTGATGCCGTCGACGCGTCTTGGCGAGTCGTCAATAGAGTACATGTAGGCACACTGCACTGTACAGTAGCGACCACTTTTCTGTTCGGGAGGGACCATCATGGTCACCATGATAGCCGCGGAGAGCTGCACCTCGCGTTTCGATTTGAATCCGGCTGGTGGCTAGCACTGCTCGTTTATGTATGACAGCTCGGACACCCGCGGGAAGACCTTTACACGTGCCATCAAGGGAAGCGGGAACATTGCTCCACTCAAGCCATCGGAGCTAGACAGAGAAACGTGCTTGGCCACAGCTGGACTTACAGGTCTCGTCAAGCCGAATGCTGCCGGTGCGGTCCGCACCGACGGCAAATTTCCGCGTGGTGCCGCTCCTGAACAATGCTGTCAGAGCTACCTGTTCCTCTGTGCTGTACATTTGGCGTCCCCGGCACAACCTCCATCTTGCAATAAATGAAATCCAAAATATCCTTTCACGATACGTAACGACCTCTAGTCTGCAATATCAGCTGGATCGTCGGAAGTCCGACGTAGCATGTGCTTCGACACGCTGCTAACTGATCCGTCTTGCAGTTGCTGCCTGCCTCTCTGCCGGGGCATGCTAAATCATCTGACTGCAGTCAAATGACGCCCCATTCCCCATTTTGCAGTCAATCGACGCGAGCTCCCCACTCTACCAGCCCCTTACGCGACGAAACATGAAGCCCGCTGTCTTCTGCACCCTGGCCGGCACGGCCATCATGATGGCCAGCACCGTGGACGCCCACGGCCAAATGCTGGTGCCGTCCTACCGCCCGATCACGGCCAAGTACCGACAGGACTGCCTGTTCGGCCTCAAAGGTGCCGGCAACGACGAGCTGCAGTGGGCCCCCATTGAGAACCTGAGCCAGCGTGGTCAGGCCGATCAGCCGGCGGCCAAGACTTTCGACATGTACAACGGCTGCCGCGGCCTCGTGTACGAGTCCGGCAACAACGTCACGGCGCTGACGGCCGGCACGCCGTTCGAGGTCCAGTACTACATCCAGGCGCCGCACCCGGGCGTCATGAAGCTGAGCATCGTCAAGCCCAGCACCGACTCGGACGGCAAGATCACGTACAAGGCCGACACGCAGGTCGGCTCCTACAGCGACTTCGCTACGTCGTCCGGCACCTTCACCGTCTCGGCCACCATCCCCACCACCGTGACGGGCTGTGAGAGCGCCGGCGACTGCGCCCTGCAGTTCCTCTGGCACTCGGACATCGCCAACCAGACGTACCCGACGTGCGCCGACATCACCATCTCCGGCAGCGGCGCGGGTACCTCCACCTCCACCTCCAAGACCACCACCGTGGCTCCGTCGGTGGATTCGTCGTCGGGCGAGACCACTCAGACCACCACTGCCCCGAAGGCGACCACCGCTGCCCCTGCTGCCGCTGCTACTAAGACCACGGACGACACGGAAGCGGCAGGCGAGGCCAGCTACACTGCCGACAGCACCGAAGCATCGGCGACGGACGCCTCGGCTGCTGACACTACGCAGGCGTCGGGCGACGACTCTACCACGCCCACCTCCACGGACGCGTCGGGCGATGACTCCACGACGCCTGCCGCGACGGACGCTCCGACTACCACCGATGCCCCCGCCACGGACGCTCCCGAGGTGACGTCGGCGCCTGAGACGGACTCGACCAAGTGCTCAGTGCGTCGCGTTCGCCGCGTCCGCCAGTAGATGAGTGAATAACTCAATGGCCATTTAGAGAGGGTCCGAGAGCTCTATGAGTGTTAGTGTTGTTGTCGTGTCCTAAGTGAAGAAAGCGATTGAAAGCTTTGCCGAAATACATGTGTGAACTATCGTTGATCAGCCATTGTCCGGTACGTGCCATCCTCTTCATCTACGACGGGTTGACTCAAGTGTTGCTCTCTGCTTCGAATCAATCGCCAACATGAAGCGACGAAAACAGCAGTCGTGCTGTCCTCATCCTCCTTTATACTATTTGTAGTAGTTTGTTAGACTCACGAATACGCTCACGTCAGCTCACCCTCAACTTCCACATCCTTTGCATGGAGAAGCGTAGCAGCATCCAGCAGTATCTTCGACTGCTAATAAATGCCGCCTTTACCCCCCAACTAGAACGCGTCGCTCGCTTCAACGCACGTGCTCGACAGACACCCTCGCATCCATTTCTACTGCCAAGATCCCACCGGAATCCAGGGCAACCACCGTACGGTACGCAGTTTTCTCTTCGTTGGACTCGAGCCTTATTCCGGACGGGGCGACATTCGCTCACATCTTCATTTCCCAATTTGTCGGCTTCAGACCCAAGCTCGCCTTCCTTCCGGGTGCCATGGTACTCTCCAACTCTTACCTTCCGTCGGTGCTAGCGGCTGCAACGCTGCTGGCTACCGCAAACGGCCACGGCTACATGACGGAGCCGGCCGTGACGTTCCTGTCCTCGTCGACCGACACCACGCAATTCATCGCCACCATCGAGTCGTCGGCGTCCGGCTTCAGCGGCACCTTCTCGGGCTCGCCGGCAGACAACACGGCCGCCTTCACCAAGGCCTTCGAGGCCAGCTCGTACACGTCGCTGAAGGAGCTCATCAACGACAAGGCCACTATTACGGTCACGGACGCCACGCTCACCTGCGGCTCGTGCGACCCGGACGAGACGGCCCAGCCGCTGCCCGACACGTACGTGGAGTGGTCGCACTCGTCCACGGAGGGCTTCACCTCCTCGCACGAGGGTCCCTGCGAGGTGTGGTGCGACGATGTGCGAGTGTTCCAAGACGACGACTGTGCTGCCGACTATACTTCGGCCCCGGCCGAGCTGCCGTACGACCGCGACGCGTGCTTGGGCAGCAGCACGCTGACGTTCTACTGGCTGGCGCTGCACTCGTCGACCTGGCAGGTCTACATCAACTGCGCGCCGCTCGAGAGCACCACCTCCACGGGCGCGACGTCCAAGTACGCCGTGTCGGGCGCTAGCTCTGGAACTAGCAGCAGCACCACGTCCAACAGCACGAGCTCCACTACGTCGACCACATCGTCTCCTAGTACGACAACGGCAACCAGCTCGGCGTCGTCGGCAGCAACGTCCACTTCAACTTCAACGTCAACGACAAGCACCACGACTGCGCCGACTGCGGACGCCAGCACAGCGACAACTTCTTCGACGTCAGCTCCGAGCACCAGTTCGCCATCGACAGCCAGCTCGACAACGACGGCGCCGTCAACCAGCTCACATTCGACGGCGACTACTGCCAGCTCCGGCACTTCGAACCAGTGGACGTCGACCAATTCAACGGGCTCGACGAAGACGAACGGCGGATGGTCGGCGACTTCCACTGCTGGTTCGACTGCCCAAACTCAAGGACAATGGTCGGGCAACGGCAACAGCGACGTCCAAGCGACGACCGGTACCGTTTCGCCTAACCGAGGCACCGCCAGTGGTTGGAACAGCGCCGGCTGGGGCAACAGCTTTGGCTTCCGCCACTAAGTTCTCGTCGATAGTGCCCGCAAACTTGCGTTGCGTGTCAGTTCATGGATTGGTATCTGCCGTAGTAGCGTAGCTAGCGTATTAACCGCCTAAGCCTTAGCCGAAGCCTTGTCGTCGTGCACACGTACATGTATCTTACATACACGTCCAACTCGGTGATACCGAGATCTTGTACGGACGCGAAACACCATTTGCGATCGGTGAGTAGATCCGGGCATGGATTCCTGTCTGCCACCGGATCAGAGCGTTATCTTCGCGACATGTTCCTGCAGTAGCGGACGGCAATGCCAGCGCTGCTGCGGGGCTACTGCAGCTGGTGTCGCGGAGAGCACGAAGCCTTTGCACTTGTAAAGGCAACCGCGCCGTAAAGGAAAAACGCCACGAGAGACTGTGAGGAAGGAGGCCGCAGGAAGATCGCCCGTGCGTTGCACTGGTCGATATGTAGCGTTGAACACCTGGTGGACAGTGCAAGTGTTCGGGACCTGATCCTTCACTTTGGACGTGATCGGCCAACGGTTAGAACGAGTTCGGATAGCAAAACCATTCATCAATTGGCGCTGTCCTGCACAGGTTGACAAGAGGACGATATGAAGACATCACCCGTTGGTTTGACGACGCTCTTGCTACTCGCCGCCCAGCGTGTGTCTGGCCATGGCTACCTGGTTCAGCCCCTGGCCAAGTTCATCAGCCCCAACATCGACAAGACCCAGTACTTATCGACCATCGACAGCTACAAGCTCTTCCCCGACGGGACGTTCAACACGGACCCAACGATCAATGTCGAGTCCTTCGTCGAGAACTTCAAGAAGTCGAAGTACAAGAGCGTCAAGGCGATGATCGAAGACAACCAGGTGCTGGTCTCAAAAGACGCCACGGCCTCTTGCGGGTTCTCCGACCCAGCACAAACCAGCTACGGTGCGCTCAACGACACCATTTACTGGGGCAGGAACGACGACCTAACGCTAGACGAAGGCTTCGTGCACATGGGCCCTTGCGAGACCTGGTGCGATGACAACCGAGCCCAGCAAGACATGAACTGCCAGGTGACGTATACCCCTGCGTCGGGCAAGGGGGCTGCCCCAGTCCCGATCGACAACTCCGTCTGCAAGAATGCGAAGCGTCTCACCTTCTACTGGGTTGCTATGCATGGCGCGACCTGGCAAGTTTACAGTAAGTGTTGCTCCTTCCTCGTTGTGCTGACGAATTGGAAACTAATTATCCGTCTCCATTGTTGTGTTATGTAGTCAACTGCGTCAATATCAACGGAGGCACTGGCGGGGCATCCAAATCGGACTCGAAAACGGCAGCGATAACTACTACTACGACCTCGCCTTCGACGTCGAATACTACCCCAACGGCGGCTACCACTACCACTTCAAGTAGTGATGAGGAGGACACCACCGACGCAACTGAAGCTGCAGCGACTACTGCTACTCCTACGTCTACAACTGAGACCCCTGCCGTGACTCCTGCGACGGAGGAGAGCAGCACAGCAGGTGAGGCCTCGACGACGGCAGGAAAATGCGACGTTCGACGCCGCATGCGCGGCTGAGTGGACGAGTAGTGATGCAATATGAGTTTGTTCGTTATGTTTCAACCGAAAATGAGCTAGATGTTGAGTGTAACTTGTTCAACAGAAAAATAAGATGTATGAATCGAATGAATATATGTTGGCCCTGTAATACATGTACAGCTGCGGAACGCCGAGGAAACTTTGGAGGTGGCGTAGAATCGGAGGTCGCGTCAAGAACAGAAGAGGGATCTGTCTTCAGCTAACTGCACGCGTGTGCGCACAACCTCTTCAAACCCGTGCTCAAGACGTTGAAGGCAAAAACCGACATCACCTTCCTGCGAAAGAAAAAGCGAGGGGGGCCATCACTACAAGTGAGCACCACGTTTATTGAGGCACCATTGCCCTCTTATACATTCACCACGCCTCCTTGGAGGGATATGTGTGGTAACGCAGTTACATGTATTGTAATATTAGAGCATCTCCGACGGTAGTGCAAATCGCAAAAGTGATAAGGCAAAGTGAATGGCCGATTAGCAACATAAACAAGACGA
>JAIKVJ010001542.1:0-11141 GCA_024679225.1 Phytophthora pisi
TGCTGGTGTGTAATTGCCGTTGATTATCTTGATCTCGCGACATTGTCCCTGTCCGTGAAGTCGTTGGTCTTGAGGTCCTTGACGAACGCCGCGTTGAAGAACTGCAGCGTCGCGTCCGCCTGCTCCGGGTACCGCACGGGGTCGAAGCCGCGCACGATGCGCTCGAAGTACACGCGCATGACGTTGAACGCGGCACCCTGCGCGCTCTGGCGCGCCACGACGTCGCGCCCGTTGATGAGCGTGAGCTGCTCGTCCAGGTGGCGGATCTGCGCCTGCAGCTGCTCGGAGTCTCGAGCTGAAGCGAGCTCCTGTCTGCGTCGGCGCTTGCGGTCATTGGCCGCGTCCTTCTTGGCATTGGCGCAGCTCTTGGAGCGATGGCGACGGAGACCTGGTGGACGCTTTGGTCCGATTCGAGCTGCGCGACGCAGGAACGCGCAGGGCAGACGGATGACGGAGCCATTGAGGGGTGGAGCGTCGCGCAGAAAGCGCGCGTTCGAGAGCGAGAAGAAATCCATGGCGACGGTCTCAGGTGGTGGCGGTGGCGAGTTCCGGAATGAGCGAGAGCGGCAGTGGGACGTGAAATACGCGCCCGCCAAGGGACAGAGGACCGCTGAACAGTCTAGCGCCATCCTTGTGCGGGTCGCGGCTCTCCGTGGGGGCGGGATTGTTGCCAGTCGTCTATGCAGAGAGGACCGGGCGTATCCGTGGCGGCCAGGTTAAACGCTGCGTTGCTTCGTCAACGATATTGGTGCCGGGTGCAGATATGGGATTCGCGCGGGTCTCAGCTTACGTGGCAGCTACGCGTGGATCCACCATTGATTTTACACGGCGATTTAACACGTTTTGGCGTCGACTTCACGAAGGGAGAAGACCTTCAAAAGCTTCACCACTACACGGCACGCTATATAGCGGCGCTGGGAAATGCTGAGTAAAAGATTGCAAACGCGGTACACGTACAGGAGCAGCCCCCGGAAGATGCTTCCCACTGGTAAGATTCACTGAACCATTCAGCTATTCGCTTTAGGGATGCAGCTGCAGCGCGTAGCAGCCGAGATCGTTGCCAGTGTTTGGACGCAGCCGCCCGCTCAATAATGTGCGTCTCCCCCGCCCCTCGCTGGTCTCCTGGGTGGTGTTCAGATGGAGCTATACGCCTGTCCCCACGTTTCTCGCCGGTGCGTCCACTCAACCACAAATAACCGCTCGACGTGTGCAATGCAACACCAGCAACCACTTCAACCTTCTCCGCCAATCGCAGCGCTTCAACATCAAATTATCATCTAATTTGCCACTATCCTAAAATTCACAGTTCATAAGTCGAATCTTTGCTGAATCCCCCTTCCACGCCGGTCCTTCCCTGCGCGTCCCCGAGCTCTTCTGCCCCGCGCATAATGCACTTCTTCCTGCTCACGAGCCCGCACGCGCGGCTCATCACGCAGCCGCCATCCGCGGGCAATCACCCATCGTTGAACCCGCCAAGTTTCCCGCTCAAAACCCGCAAAATTGGCCCCAAACGCCATCGGAACCTCCCGCGGGAGTCGAAAAATTGCGCCAACGCCAAGAAGGCCGAGGTAAATGCCAAGACTCGGCGTCGTCGACTGGAGAAAGAGGCGAAACAAGCGGCGGCCAAGCTCCAGGAGCAAATTCAACAATTGGATCGCCAATTGACGCTCATGAATGAGCGGACGGTGGAACTGAGACCGAGGACCCAAGACGCCGCGTTCCATACAATGAACGAGTATTTCCACCACATTAAGAGGGGGATCAACCCTGTGAGATACCCCACGCAAGCTCAAGCTACCAAAACTTTCCTGTTAGCGACTTTCGCCGAAGATCTGAAAAGTCCCGACTACACGGGACTCGACCAATTCATCGAGCAGTGGCAGCTTTTGTCCGAGTACCACGCAGATATCGAGTGTGAATTGTCAAGAATTGAAGTGAACCCTTTTGTGGATACAAATTTCGGCGCTGGAGACGAGGAAGAAGCTCAGAAATTCGTGAATGTGGTCAAAACTTATGGGACGACCACGCTGCAGATCTCTCGGACGACGGTCGAGCATGTGTACCCGCACATTTTGAACGACGAGGAGCTCGTGCAGTGGCTCATCGGCAAGACGTACAGCTTTTCCTTCACTTTGATCGCGTACGTGGACGCGCGAACCGGCCGCGTGTTCCAGATCGAGTCCAAGGTCGACCTCACCTCGGCCTTGTTGGACCTACTGCAGGACCCGTTCGTGACCATGAAAATGGTGGAGGCCACTAAATGTCCAAGCATGGGAATTTGCTGCTGACAACGGAGGTGCTAGAGGACCAGAACGTCATTGAGAACGGATTCCTCTAAAAATGTGTCTTTACCACCATAGCGGGGAGCAGTTCACGTAAGTATTTGATATTCCGTCTATAAATATGAGGTTGAGTTAAAGTGAAGCGATAACTGTTTGTCACGGCAAGTGAGCCAAGAATCGAGACGGGAAGCTCGAGAGAATGTCCACGCCCGAGCAGAACGATAAGGGCTCTGTTCGTCAAGACGCACACTTACCGGTGAATAGATCATGCATAGGGCGTCTCCAGCGGTGGTTCAAGCTATTGAAGCAACAATGGACGACTGCGCAAGTCGGACACAGGAGCATGTACTCCGTGGAGAGGCTGCACGCGCTGGATAGTTATTGCCACAAGGCGTCTCGATTTCGAGTTATTATGGTGTGCATACTTACTCCAGTTCCAGCCCTGTTGACGATGATAGTATGCGAAATGATCCCACTCCAAGACCCAACTGCAGGCTGGAAGGCGAACTACGGTACTTGGTTGCGTTATGCTTTTCTTACCTTCATGATCGCGCTTGGTTTGACGTTCCAAGTGAAGGGCATGAGTCTGGGAATTTCTATCGCTCTGTGGCAATGTATCACGATCTCATCGCTCACTTCCGCGTGCTTCGTGGCGGTCTCACTACTGATTGCGAGCTCGTGGACATTTCCGATTCCTTTCAGTTTCCTGCTCACTCTCCCCCACTTCGTTTTCTTCCTAATCTTTTGGACTTTCGTAATTGTCGGTCGGCAATGGATCACCACCACTACAACAAAGTTATCGCAAAAATTCCAGCGCTATGTGATGGTGGCAACTTTCCCGAGTTTCGTCGCGATGGCGTACACTGTGCTGTTAGCTGCGTTCTCCACCCTGTCAGAATACGGACAAATCGCCACTGTCCTGCTGTTGCCATTCGTTAAATTATTTCTGAAGAATTTTATGGCGTGGGTGTCTGCACCTCTAGAAGAGGGGGTGGCAGGGATCGTCGTGTTTTCCGTGGAGCTAGCGCACGCGTTGTTCGTGACCACGTGTATGCAGTCTGCCAGGTCGTTGATCGCCTCAGTCGTGATCATAAGTTTTGACGCGATGCATTAATTAGCTTCGATACGTACACTGAACAAAGATACCAAGACGGTGCAACGACTTCTGCACCGCTACAAGGGTCATTGGGACCAAGAGAGCAGGCAAATCGAATTGGTGCCGACTGTGCTGCAGATTTGCCAAAATCCGGAGGTTTTAGCGTCCACAGCCGTCAAATTCTCCAACTTTCGCCTTCGTTCGCCGCTGGAACTGAAACTTTCTCCTTCGGTACGACTAAAGATCGATGAGATGGGCCGCTATGAACGAATTTTAGGTTTGGTGCGTAAGGCGACTAGAAGGGTGTCGCTACAAAACATTTTGGGCAGATTTTCCGTCCGCTCGCTTCAAATTGCCCCCTTGAAGCATCCAAACCCAATCGGTTCGCCTAGAGAGATCAAGCCCGAACCACAAATGTCTGCACAACCTACCACTAATCTGAACGCTAAAAGCTCCAGTTTTATTGCCGCAATTGAGAAACAAGTGGAGCTGGTACGCGAAACAGCACAGGCGATGTTTTTCTGCGAGTACCTAGTGCTGGTGGAGTACGTCGAGTGTGTGATCCCAGTTGTCTACGGACTGTACATGCAGATGCTGTATCGCTTCGGAGGCAACGCGCGTGAGTATTATCCTCAGACTCGAGACCTGACGCTGGAAAAGATGAACTCGACAGTCGGGAACCTGGTCGTGTACGTGTGGTTGGAAGTATTGTCGCTTTTGCTACTGCATTTCGTTCTTCGCCGTCGCTTTGGCTTCTCAATGCTTCGACAACTGGCGTTTATGCTGGAAACGGACGCGTACCAAGTGCAGGGGAGGCTGTTCGTGTGGATTCCATACACGGTCCCTTTCACCCTTCGGCATTTCGGTACGCAGAGTATCGTTTGGTTATCCAATTCATTCCTGAAAATTAACAGCGAGTTTTGTTTTCATGCTACGAGCAGGAACAGATTTTAGTTTCCAATTCCAGTGGACGCAATGATGCGAGGCTTTATTGCTGTTGCCAAATCTTCGAGCCCGCCATTGACAACCCACGACGGTATAAGTACCAGCCCTAACATGTACCAGCAAAATCGTGAAGATATGACTTTGTTCACTCCTTAACGTAAGCGTTTCCGGTGAAACTCACGAAATAAATTACTCCGTAACTCACGTTTACGCCAAGACCAAACCATGTTCTCTGCTTGTAGGTAGTTTGGCTTTCAATAAGCTCGAGACGTAAAACCCAAATGGCAAGGCTTCGTACAACCTGGCGATACATGGACTCAGGCAGCAAGATGAAAAACGCCTATGAAATTTTAGAGAAGCGTCATGCCATTTGGCACTCAAAGCTATTCCTGACAGAGATATGGGATGCTGCAGACGAAATGCTGCTTCAACAGGCGAGGTAACCCATTTTTAAAGCCTGCTTTCTGCTAAACTATAGTACGCTTCGCAAAAAAGTAATGCAACTTCCCATGAAGTGAGTAAAGACCTGCAAAAACAGAAGCCATGCCCAGCGAGCTGCGGCAACTACTATTAGCCGATCCTCCTCGAGTCTCGTCAACCTTGAGTACGATGTCAACGCGATCGTTGCCTTCTCAGTCATCTGCCAGCCGTCCTCCGGTTGCTAAACACCCCCATGCACTGTCCAAACGACCAAAGGCGATGGCTGTGCCCAAACGACAGACCTCAACCAGAAACCTGTACAAAATGGCGGAGAAAGCTGCGAACCATGACGCGATGATGAAGAAGTTCAACCTCCGCAAGATGTCCGACAGTTTGGGTCTCCCGTCCAAGTTCGATCGCGCTAATGAAGTCGTCATTGACAAGGCCATCGGGGCTCCGTACCAACGCAATCGTCGGTTCTCGCTCCATCGTTCGATACGGTCCATGACCAGCGTCAAGACAAGAAATAGCGTCTTTCGAGCTCTAACGTCCCCAATTACGCCAAGAAGCTGGGCTTCCACTGCTCACGGAGCTCTGATGCTTATCGCCTACCACTTTCAACTGCTGTACCTGCCATTCTTCGCTAGTTACTACCGGACTGGCTCCCAGGACACAGCAACAATTGCCATGATACTGGAAACAGTCTTCCTGTTGGATGTACTCCTCAACTTTAACACTGCGTACGTGGATCAAGGCAACCTGGTCACATCACGACGTAAAATTGCAGAGAGGTACATTCGGTCATGGTTCGCACTCGACGCTTTCCTTGTCATTCCAGTCCAGATTTGTTATTACGCTGCCACTGGAGAGTATATCCACGATGCGGTTCGCGGGATCCAGATCGCGCCATGGTGCTGCGACTACTGCGGGTGGCTGTGATTGAGAGGGGAGTGTTGCTGAATCGCGTTATGAGAGTCGCTAACCACTTTGTCGAGTGGCTGCGGTACTCCCGCTATTTCTCATCTCCTGGGTATTGCGCAGCTTATGTGGCTCGTGCTGCTGATTGCACACTACATGGCGTGCTTCTGGCACGTTGTTTCCTGCACTCAAGACCGTCAGTCTCGAAGTGTGGGCGAACAGTACGTTGCGGACTACTACTACGCTGTGAGTCTGATTCAGGGTCAAGGGAACCTCATTGGCACGTACGAAGAGAATTTGTTCTCAAGTGTAGCCATTATCGTGGGTTCTGTCATCCTCGCGATAGTTTTCGGTAATGTTGCCATGCTCGTATCGAACTTCAACGCTAACAAAACCAACTACCACCGCAAGATGGAGGCCGTGTATGAAACGATGGAGAAGATGGACCTGCCCCTCCGACTCCGAGAGCGCGTGAACGAGTACTACAAGCACGCGTGGGTGGAGTACGAGGCGCTGGACGGGAATATCAACAAGTTTCAGCACGAATTGACTCACACGCTCGGGATTGAGATCGGACTCTACAAACACATGAACCTCGTGGTCGTGGTCCCGTTCTGGAAGGACTGCACGCCCGACTTCCTCACGCAGATCGTGCTGAATCTGGACGTCCGCGTGTACATGCCAGATGACTATGTGGTTCGTCGAAGAGAGACCGGAAGCGAGATGATGATGATAAACCGTGGCTACTGCAAGCTGACCAAGCCGTCTGCAGTGTATGAGGATGATCAAGCTGGGATGGAGATGTATGAGTTTAGTGAGGATGAAGACGATAGCAGCGAGGATTTAAGCTCTGACGACGACGATGAGCAGGAGATATTCGGAGGTGGGATGTTCGGAGCCTCAATAAACTCCAGTCGGTTTACTGCGGATATAGGCGGCCAACCCAGTGACTTCACCGATGTACGCCGGTTTAGGAACGCTCATGGAAGACGACCGAGTTATCCGGAGGGAACCGAGGCGAAAAAATCGAGGAGATATCGACAGTATTTACACCCGGGGCAAGCTTTCGGAGAGATGAGTTTGCTCATGAACTACAAGCGAACAGCCAACATTCGAGCGATTACGTTTGTGGAGATGTGCGTGTTGAGTCGCAAGGAGTTCCAGAGTATTATTCCTCGGTACCCTGAAGATCGTCGACGCGTTCTCACTGCCATGTTGGAGAGCTGCATCGAAAAGAACGTGATTCCCTTCCCTTGGGAGAATATTATACAGACGGTGGCGGAGAAACGCCGACAGAGTGGCAAGAACGATTTTTCTCGTGGCACTGCGGTCGCAACCATGACTGCAGCAGAGGCCGCTCGTATATTGGTAGAGGCGATCGACATTAACGTGCCGGACGAGTCCATCAAGTACGGCTTCCAGAACTTTGGTCAGGAATTTATTGAGGATTCGTCTCTTGATTCGCCTCTCTTGAGCCAAGGTGGCAGCCTTCGCTCTGGGAGGGGCCTCTCTAGCCGCACGTCGCGGACCGAAAGTGCCGACGATGCAACGTCCACGGATGACTTGGGATCCGAACCTTCGCCGAAAGCAGTAAAAGATAACCAGTCGGACCAATCACTGCTTCAGCTGGTACAAACTATGGCGAAGAACATGGAGAAGCTCCAGCGAGACGTCAAGGCATTGAGAAATCGGGACGGCGGTCGATGTCCCAACTGCAACAGCGGTCGTCCGAAGCTCGCACAAGTTTACGCGTAGCGTCAACGTCAATGCTCGACCAACGACACGTAGTTACGCCTTCAGACCCCCGAGTTGCATCATTCCAGAACCCCGTCATGAAAGAAGATTATCAAGCCCAAGCACCTCGGAAGGCCTCGCTCGTCGCAATTCCTCGGTCATCAAGCTCTTCACCACCATCAAAAACTAGAGGTACCCACCGCAGCAACGACCACAAAGCTCCGATCACAATTCTCCGCCGGATCCGCAGCAACTCGAAAGACCCGGACGTGGTGGACCAACCGCCTCCTTCAAAGCGCGAGAAAACGTCGATAAGATCTGTGAGGTCTCCACGGACGGAGGTGGTTCCAATCTCAACGACGACTGAGCCCCCCACGCTCCAAGTGGACGTCGACCGGTACCCCGTGAACCTTTCCAGTCGCTCGAGAGCTGCACGGAACCAGACGCTGGCGGATTTGCTCTGGAAAAGGAGCAACACGAGCGGCGAAATGCTCAAACACACGCAGGAGGAGCGCAACGCGGCCAGATTGAGGCGACAGATACGGTCGCGTCGTAGTCTGCCCTCTGATGTGTCTCCAAAGCTCGAAGCCGAGGATCAAAGCCCTGGCGTGGAGCCTGGGGCAGCCTGGTTGCAGACCCATACAAACTTCCCGTCATGAGTTGAAGTTGTAGGAATGTATGGTTAGACCACCGAAATGGCTACATTTACGTCTTTTCAGCCAATCCGAACGTTCCATGGAGCACAAGGCAAGCGTCAACATAATGCTTGTGCGTGCATAATTGAGATCTTCTTGCAGCAGTGTGCAGGCCCTAGCTAACGTTAGCTTACATCCGCCAAGAAGCAGTGCTTCTGAGCAATCTAGAAGCGTTGGAGTGGTGCTTCTGAAGCACCACTCCAACTTCTGAAGCACCACTCCAACGCTTCTAGATTGCTCAGCATTCAGAGAGCCTCCATTCACCCGTCGGCAGTGAAATCTAAACGCTTAAATCTACGGAAATCGGCAGCAAAGGCGGGCGGCGGCAGCATAGGCAAGCACCATACAAAGTCGCATATTCAACCGAGCTACGAGAGACACGCAGTGCATTAACTCTAAGCTCGCCACCACCACCGCAAAGTTCTCTCTTTGCGTATCAAACCATTAGTGAATTAACTACCCACACCCCACCACATACTCAACCACGTACCAAGGCATGTCGACGGCTGCGTACTCGAAGCGCTTCATCGGCGCGGCCTCGCTGCTGCTCTACGGATACGCGGCGTACCCCATCGCGGAGCCCACGAGCCCGCACTCGCTGCGTCTGGCCCAAGGTCTGGACGCCCACGAACTCGACCGCCAAGACCCGTTCGCAGTCAACGTGCGGAGGATCGCGGCCCGGGTCGGCGTCAAGAACCCGGAGCGGATCTCCATCCGTGTCGGGGAGGAATCTACCGGGGCCTCGATGGGCGCCAACCTCACGGTCGGTCAGCGTGGGGCGTGCATCGTTCTACCCATGGAACTCTACGACGCGTTCTACGCGCCCTCCCACATCCAGGACAAGTACGACCTCCCGAAGCGAGACGAGATCGACTTCGTGCTAGCCCACGAGAGCGCGCACATCGCCAAGAACCACGCCATGCTCACAGGCGCCTTCCTGCCGGCGTCGCTGGTCGGCAGCTGCTTCGCCATCCACAAGATCCCCAACAAACTGGTCGCTGCCGTTATCGGCGTGATGGGAGTCATTGGGGGCAACCTGTATCTGTCCTGGAGCTTGGAGCACGAGGCGGATCAAGTGGCGGCACAGAGCGGATTCGCGCGTGGAGGCATCCACTGCTTCCAGCGGAAACTGTCCAGCAACTGCCAGATGCGCTCGGCACTCAACACGTGGATGATCGACGAGAGGGGGAACTACCTGGGGGACACGACCCACCCGCTTTTGACGTCGCGGATTGAAAGGCTCAAGCTTTTGGCCACTGCGGAGCCTATCGAGCTCATGGTCACCGCCGATATTGACGACGCTGAAGAGAACGTGTACTGAGCTCGAAGGCAGAACAACTGTAACTTAATTATTGATAACATAGCCCCGTGGTGATCACTAAAACTCGTGCAAGTGTTCCTAAAGTTTCCTTCACAGAGTGATTTTTGGCAACGCTTTCTATTCCTATAAAATGTTTGACGAATTTGGTTGATCGAAATGAGCATCAAGTTCGTCGATGGCCGCTCACTTAAAATTAGCTGTCCAGACTTTCAACTCTGCTCAACTCTGGTTGCCATGGTGCACTGGAGCAAGTAGAGCGAGACGCGGTAGCCAAGGCGGGGCCCACTCATCCGTCAAAGACAGAGGAGGGGAGCGCATGTCGAGGGGGAGTTGTCAATTGGCTAAAGCACTCATGGAATCGACTTCAAATCGGACATCGCAGTATGTACTCGCTAGAGAGGATATACGCGCTTGATGACTACAGCCGAAGCGTGTCTCGAGCTCGGATGATTGCCGTGTGCGTACTCACTCCGCTACCCGCGCTCTTGCTGGTCGTGGCACTTGAGCTCATTCCGCTCCAAAACCCGACGGACGGATGGGAGAAAAACTACGGGGCTTGGCTGCGCTTTGGAGTCATCAGCTTCACAGTCGGCGTGGGGCTAACCGTCCAGATGAAGGGGATGTCGGTCGGTATCTCCACCTCGACGTGGAAACTAGTGGCGATCTCCTTGGCCACTTCCCTTTGCCACGTGTGCGTCACTGTGGCGTTCGCGAACTTCTGGGCGTACCCGGTTCCCTTCTCCTTCGTACCGACGATGCCTCCGTTCCTGTGTTGCATGACTCTCTTCTCGTTCGTGGCGGTGGGTAATGAGGCGATTGCCAATGCTCCGAACGTAAAGGGCCAACTCCAAGGCTTGATCCAAGTCGTCGTCTCACAGGGCAACATCGCGATCTTCTACACCGGACTAAGCGCCGTATTCGCGTCGCTATCCGACCACGCACAGATCGTCTTTGTGGCTCTATTGCTGCTCATTAAGTTGGTGTTCAAGAATGCAGTGGCCTCCGTCTCGTCATTTCTCGAGGAATATGTATCGGGCATCGTCGTGTTCTGAGCCGAGTTAGCCCACGCGTTGTTCGCAGCCACGTGCATGCAGACGGCGAGGTCACCACTCGCATCCGTCGTGATCATCAGCTTCGATGCGCTGTCGTCTATACTGTCGCTTCGTAGTATTTACCGAAGCACACAAACCGTTCAGAAATTGCTGGTCAATCGAGAGCAGCCGCAGCTCATCGCAGAGGTGAAACAGGCTTGCCAAAACCCGAAAGTGGCGTCGTGTGCGGCGTTTGCGACTTCAGGACTACGCGTCCGCTCTCCATTGAAAGTGCGGCTGTCCGTGGACAGTCAGCGAGAACTGGCCAAAGTCGCTTCATTCAGTAAGGCCGAGAATCCAGCACGTAAGAGCTCGAGAAACCTCGTTCCACCAACGAATGGGAAGAGAAATACCGTTGGGCTCGGCAAATTTCAAGTTCCGTTTTACCAGCACCGAATTACTCCGGTTAATACGGCCAAGATGCAGACAACAATGTCGATTATTCCGGTTGCGTCTACGGCGCCATCATTATACGAAAGTGAAGATCAATTCACCACCACGAGTGCCACGATCGAGGATCAAATTGGTCTGGTGCGCGAGACTGCACAGCTGATGTTTCATTGTGAGTATATCGTGCTCATAGAGTACGTCTAGTGCGTGAGGGCCTGTTTCATTTGAGAATAACTGGAATAAGAATAG
>JAIKVJ010001543.1:0-11088 GCA_024679225.1 Phytophthora pisi
GACAGGTTGCGCCACCGAGGTTTCCTCTCTTTCGTCGGGTCCAGCAACAACGCTTCGCGGTCCTCGGAGGTCTCGGACTCATGAGGCGACGCACCGTTAGGTGAACTGTCTGGCGGGCCGCCAGAGCCCTCGGTTACCCCAGCAGCCGATTCTCGAGGGGCACGGCCAACGCCGGCTGTACCAGACGAGACTGGCAGAGGAATGGAAGTCGCCGACGAAGGCGAAACCTCGGATGGAAACTCGATTGCACGTGAACCACCCCTGGACGAGATCGACTTGCAACCAGGAGAGCGACGCGGATACTGGAAACATTACGCGCCGCACAAGTGGTACAAGCAGGCCAAGATTCATGGAAAGCTGAACAACCGCCGTGCTGTGTTATTGCTCGACACAGGAGCCGAGGTTTCCACCCTGGACACTACCTTTGCTCGTGAGGTAGGGTGCCTGATCGACACGGAGGTCACGCAAGAGTGGTGGGAATTCGTGATGAGACATATTACACGGTGGAGGAGAACCAGAGTCAAGATTAGTTTGGCTGGGAACTTGGTGTACTACATGCACCTGTGGGTCAGCGACTTGGTCGATCAACACGCAATCCTGGGAATGAACTTCATGGTGCCAGCTGGAGTGTGTGGTAAGAAGATCCGCTCAAGAATGATCTTAATAGAACTGGATCCGCCAGTTGACCAGGTAATGGGATCCGGCAGTTGGTGACGGTGCCCAGTCCCTCAGATGACGCCATGGTTGCGGGATGGGATGTACGGTTGCGGGATCAAGACAGTTGAAGTTGGATCAGGTGCGAGTGTTGTGGTGCACACGGATCCGGTCATCTACATTAGGACGCCCTAGATTAGGTGCGGATCCGTACCAGTTTATTGGTACAGCGGCTATGTTGGGATAATTAGGCAGGAAGGAGAGCCAGTCATGGATAGGATCCAAGTCGGATGGGAAGGCTGGGAACAGGCTAACATAAATCAGAGTCGAATTTGCTTGGGAACCACACACTTGGTTCTTAGTATTGGGATGTGTATTGGCCCATACTTTAATCAAGTGATTTGCCCCCCCGCACACGTGGCAGACTGCTGGATAGCTAAGTGATTTGCCCCCCCGCACACGTGGCGGACTGCTGGATAGCTTGGCCTTCGGCTCTCACCCCCCCCCAACTTCCCCGCTAATAGTAGGCGGCAAGCGACGTAAAGGAAAAGTATACAACACCCCCAACAAGGCAACAACTCCGGATCCGGTCTATTACTTATCGGATCCACAAGATCTACGGCCAAGACCAAGACCCGCGTGAAGGAACCCCTACAGCGGATCTACCCCAACATTTCCCCATGTCCCCGCCAAGGACATTCAAGTTCACCCGCTGCGCATCTCGTGTCAACGAGAGAGCAGATCCCGCCCGCCGACGGGTACACAAGGTGAGCCACTCAGCAATCTACGGTTATCGGAGTACCCCCTCCGTTAGTCGGTGTCTGGGCGCAGTGTGGGATCCCTGCTAATTCCAGCGGATCCACTCCACCACAATGGTGCGCGTGCCCGGATCTCTTGGCGACGTAGGATTTCACCGTGAGTCCTAAGATGATGCGCATGTGAGCAACGAAACAGGAGATGAAGCGCCGATCACCGGCGGCGTCGCTGAAGAAGGGGCCTCGAACCGACAGAGTGCCAGGAGGATCTCTACAGGTGGATCGGAGGTGGGTTGGGATGACCCTGATCTCGAGGAAAAGCCTCTACCCCCTCCACAGGTCCTCCCGAGGACCCCCGCGGGTCGTGTGCGAAGCATGACCCGCTGGACGAGCACCCAGCAGCGAAAGCTGTTGGAGCCTCGGCTAAAACCCCCGCGCAGAACCAGGAAGCCATGTCTAGGAAGAAGACGCGAACAGCGCGGAAGAAACTAAAGGCTCCGGATGCGGAGCCTGAACATCGAAGCATGACCAAAGCAACATGGACGCAATCCAAGCTGGAAGTGGCCTACCGGCTGATCGTGCTGCAAGACTTCCTACGAGACCACCCCGTGATGCAGATCCTGCAGCTGCAGCTACCTGAAGGACTCACTGGACCGGTACAGGCCCCGTCCCTAACAATAAACAAGCTGGAGGCTGCCACAGACCCACTGCGACTGGCGCAGGTGGCGGGTCTCGCCGTCGGTGCCTTCGAGGCTGAAGACCTCTTCAGTTTAGAGCTGGATACGATCCGACTCGCGGCTGCCGCGCTGTTCAACAAGCTGAAGCCGATCGTAGGCGAGAAGGAAGCAACATAGCCGACCCAGCTTAATTACGCGAAGGGGGGGGCAACATCCAACGCCAGAGTACCATACGGGATCTTCCACCTACGAGTCGGCCACGTCGGAAGTAGGATCAGACGGCTCGACCGAACCGAAGCGCATGCCGCTGGGCCCAGCAGGCACTGAGCTGCTACGGAACCGGTTAGCAGCTGCAGCACCACAGGTGAAAACTACATGGCCGGCTCAGGCCCCGACATGCCCGACAGCTAGGTCGCCCGAGGTAGACCCCCCACATGAGTCGACGAGCGCGCTGGAAAGATACTTCCGGGCGGCTATGGATCAATTCATACAAGAACGTATTCTCACTTCAGTCCCAAAGACGGACCCAACCACGGCGAGGCGAAGTAGGCAGCTCCCGGCTTACCTAGGAACACAGAACGTGGACATGGAGTCAGTAGGATCTCACGAGCATCCCGAGAACTGGGAGTATGACCCGGATGACGTGGGAGCAGTGGGCACCCGGTGGCTAGCCGCAGCCTCTACAGCCGCAGCAACGACAGCCACGACCCAGCGGGTTAGGATCTCGGCTATCTCAGACCTGAAGGAGTTCATCGGAAAAGACCACGACGAAGAACTCGCCCGAGCCTGGATCAGCAAAGTCAAGTCAGCCTTCATGAGGGACCAAGGGTCGGATGAGGAGAAGTGCTTCACTTTCGCAGCCTCACAGGCCCGGCCAGAAACTGGTATCGACAACTGAGCCGGTCGATGCGAACGAAATGGGCAGACTTCGTGAAATAATTCCAGTCACAGTATTGTGGATTGTGAGTGTCAGTAGCGTGGCAGTACTACCACGCGCGTAAGCGCGGGGACGAATCTCCGCTGGAGTATCTACACCGGTTGAATGTAGCGGGCATGCGCGCCCGCGTTAGGATCAAGGACGGGGATTCCAAGGCTCGTCGCGAGCACGTAGAACACTTCATCGAAACCTTAGGAGACTCTGAGTTTGCGGATCAGCTGACCCTGTTACGGTTGAGCGACGCAGACGAGCTGGAGGAAGTGCTACGAGCGCGAGAGCGGTCGAAGTCTAGACACAAGAAGCCGGCAGGAGGCAGCAAGTTTCGACCGAAGCCAGTAGCAACGCCGCAGCCGTCGGCACCCGCGCGATGCACCTACCAGCGTCGGACAGTGAGTCAGACACAGACGAGTCAGGATCGGAGGGAGAGCTACACCGCGCATACGTGGCCGGGGCAAGCGGATCGTCGCCGGCGGAGATCACGCCTACGAATGGCGAAAGCGCGACGTCGCCTGTTTCAGTTCCACCGCCCACAGACCGCGGCATGCAGGATCACCAACCCCGTTTTCCGAATGACGGGCAACGCTGCTCGCATTGCGGATCGAGGAAGCATTCAGACCTGGGCTGCTGGAAGCGCCGCACATGCCAGAAGTGCGGCAAGAGGGGCCACCCGTCCGACCGATGCTTCGCGGGTGCGGCGAGCTCCACGATCATGGCAAGTGTCAGATGGAAGAATTCTACAACTTGATCCGGCAGTGGTTCGATCCCAGCAAACACCCGGGACTTCTGTCTGAAGCGGCGGAAAAGATGTTAAACTAGAGCGCTCGCCGGGTTTGAATCCGGTCCGAGACGGGCGTTCTACGTTCTGCATCTATGCATTTGTGGACAAGCAACCGAGACACCCAGGAATGGTCGCACCCTCTGATAATACACGTGATCATGAAGGACAACGTGTTGCCTCTGTTGCGAGTCTGCGTGCACCCGATGAATACCTGAGGTCAGAAGTGTCTATGACCCTGGATCTGATGCCTGGAGAGTCGAGAGGGTACTGGAAGTATTACGTACCCGGGAAACATTTCAAGCAAGCAAGGTCAGCAGCAGGATCAACAATACCAAGGCCGTAGTCATGCTTGACTCTGGATCCGAGGTGTCGATTATCGACACCACCTTTGCTCGTGAGGTAGGATGTTATGTAGATACAAGTCAGAGTCAAGGGTGTCTTGGCATAGGAGATAAGCTATACGTGGCGACTGGGATAACAAGGATCAAGCTCACGTTGGCCGGACACCTGGTGTACTATTACGACGTGTGGGTGGGCGATGATCTGCCACCAGACTATAAAGCGATCCTGGGCATGGATTTCATGGTACCAGCCGGGATTCGCCTAGATCTCGGAGACGTGTCGACGTGCCTACCGGACGAGATCCGAATCCAGCTGCATGGACGGCGACAGATCTTCAGTGACCGGGCGCGGGCGATGACGATCGGTCAGTGGGTGTCGTTAGCAGCGGGTGAGACGGTCGAGCTACCGCAGCGCATACACCTCTCAGACTCCGAACAACTATGGCTCACAAGAGGCAGGCAGTGGGTACCTACGTTGGCCGCTGGACTGGGGAAGACGCGCTACTTGCAGATCACCAACATTGGAGACGCACCGGTCTGCCTACAACACCACGATCAGGTGGGTATGTGGTTAACTGGAAATCACGTTCCTCGCAAACCTGGTTTCGTGTCCGTCGGGTCGATAAGGTAAACCGAGTGGCAGAACCTGGCGTATAGCGCCACGACTGATAGGCGACCCGATCCAGCCCCGGAATCACCAGAGCCGGCGGTCCCTAAGTCTGTGTACCTGACGCTCAAAGCGATAATGAGCCGGCCGGAAGGGATTGCTAGCGGCCGACCGATCGCCACGCGTGTGTCTGCGCTGCAGTTGGAACAGGGCCCGGTCCACTCGGATCAGGCGCTGGGAGCGGAAGCGGAGCCAGGGAGGATCGAAACGGGAAACAGGCAGGAAGAATAGGCCCCTGAGGTAGCCGAGACAATGGATACGCTAGGCCCCCAAGGCCAGGAGATCGGCTGAGCAGAGACAAGAGGCGTCGCAGAAGAAACCAGTGGCCGCGTCCGTGGACGTGGCTCGGAGGGACGGGTCGACCGCGACTCATCTTGAAGATGCGGAGCCCATCCCCATGGCCACTAGAAGTCCAGGAGAACAGCCAGTCTCTATCCCAGTCAGCGGATCCCTGCTGCCATCTTGCCATCAGCCGGAGCCAGTAGACAAAAAGGCCGCGGGCACACAAAACGACGAGGCGGAAGACCTGGAGGTTCAGACCGAAGAAAACGCCCCAGCCGAGGCGCCGGCAGAGCAACAGGGAGCGACCCAAGGATCGGGCAACAACTCGAAGACGGAGCCAGCGGATGTCGCGGACCTAACAGAGGAGACGTACGAGCATGGGGCGAGTACTTTGTACGCAGAAGATTACGAGGGAGAGCTGGCGGTGTTGCCGGAAGTGACGGCCACTACGGCAGAGGTCAAGGTGGAAGATCTGCATGTAGGTGACGCAGAGGCGAACTCACCGGAAGAAATCCAACATCTGATCGATGAGATCTGGGCGTACAAGCACCTCCTAATCGGGAAGGGGAACACTCTACCTCCGGCCGCCGTCGGCGCAGTCTGCGATATCGACGTCGGAGATGCGAAGACGGTCGCACAGCGTGTGCGCAAGGTCGCCCCGCAATACCGGGAAAAGCTCGCGGATCTCCTCAAGGGGCTGCTCTCGGCCAAAATTAGCAGCCCCTCTACATCTCCATGGGCATCCCCTATTGTCGTCATCATCAAGAAGAACGGATTAGATATTCGCCTCTGCATCGACTACCGGTTGGTGAACAGCCTAACGAGGTTGATGATCTACCCCATGCCTCTGATCAACGACTTGTTGGAGGATCTCGACGCGAAGCTGTGGTACGGCTCGTTGGATATGGCGAGCGGGTTTGGGTGGTGTTGATGACTGAGCGTGCGCGGGCAATCTCAGCCTTCATCACCCCGTCTGGCCTTTACAAGTGGAACAGGATGCCATTCGGATTGAAGAACGCGCCCCAGATCTACCAAAGATTGATCGACAACGCGCTGTATGGTTTCCTCCGGATACCGCCAGCTTCGGAAGGAGGAGATCTCGTCGATCTCTTTATAGAGGGCGATAGAGCCGTCTGTGTTGGGCCGGCGCTCGTACATTGATGACATCCTGGTGACAGCTACGTCGTGGGATCACCTGCGTGAACGAGTGCGGAAACTGCTGGAAGCGTGCAACAAGTGGAACCTATCGATCAGTGTAGCCAAGAGTTTTGGGGGCCGCAAGAAGGTGGATTAATGCAGTCATTCCTCGGAAGCTTGAATTACTATGACCGCTTCATCGAGAACCTGGCTGTGTATGCTGCGATACTGTACGAGCTACGGAAGGTCGATTTCGCAGAGCTGAAGCAGCGGTCAACGAAGGAGCAACCCGACAACGACGATGTTAAGAAGGATGATCGCGGTACGAAGTGGAGCAGAGCCGAGGCGGCCTTCGCCACGTTGAAGGCAAGATAGCGGCCACGCCGATCCTACGCCATTTCGATGCGGAGAGGGAGCCGGTAGTGATCGTCTATGCAAACGAGTGGGCGATCGCCGCGTCACTTACGCAAGAGCACAACGGTGTATACCTGCCGGTGATGTTCGTCAGCCGGACGTTGAAGCGGAACGAGCTGACCTATGGCATCGCGGAGAAGGAAGTATTGGCGATCCTAAGGATGTTGGATCTCGGCTATTCGATGCTGATGGGAAGACGGATCCGGGTGTTAACTCGCCACTCCACGCTAGCTTGGTTGTTCAGGTCGACGGGGCTGCAAGGCCGCCTGAGCCAATGGGCCACGTTGTTGTCGCCATGGACTATCGAGATTGAGCGATGCGCCAAGGGCGAGGACGAGATCCTAGGGGCGCTAGCAGCATGCATCACTTCCAGAGAGAAGGTGGATGAAGCACTAGCAGCAATCGCCCCCAGGAAAGAACCACGGAAGGTGATATCCGTGCCAGTCCCTACAGTGGAGCCTGAGGAAGAGTTGTGGGTGGCAAGTTTCGATGGATCCGCCAGAGTGAAAAGGAGTGGAGGAGCCTTCAGTGCAATCGTGTGGAAGTTGCCCGAGTGGACGGTAGTCGCCGCAGCATCGCGATATGCGGCCGACATGACCGTAAATGAGGCGCAGTATCATGGACTGCTACTCTGCTTCGAATTGCTACAAGTGTTAGATCTGCAACGTCTGGTAGTAGGTGGTGACTCCAACCTGGTGATCCGTCAGATGCGTGGGGAGATCGACTGCAAAGCGCCGAGCCTCATGCTTTTGAGGCAGAAGGCACTATAACGTCTGCGCAAGTGGCCGACCCACGACTTGTTACACGTGAAGAGAGCATGGAACGCGAGTGCGGACAGTTTGGCCAGCGCCGCCCTACAACGGGAAGAAGGGAGAACGGTGGAGACAGACGCGGAAGCGGAAAACTTGGTCACGCTGAACCGTCTGGAGGAAGTGCTGGTGCCAGCTACGACGGATGACGTGGTCCGAGTCAATGCTATGCACACTCGATCCAGTATGCGAAGACGAAAGTGTTGAAAAAGGAAGTGATGCAACAGTTACGTGTAGAACGGATCCGCCAGGCCCAGGAAGAAGAGGCGTGGATCCAGCAGCTGAAGCAATACTTACAAGGGAATGTACAGGCAATGTCGCAGGCGGAGGAAAAGGCTTGCAGCCTGTTAGCGGCAGACTTCGAGACGGATACCCAAGGGCTGCTGTATTATTGCGCGCCGTCGGCAAGAACAGAGGCGGACCGGGACGGCCTGCTTCGACTAGTCGTGCCGGAATCTCTGCAACCTGACCTACTCCACCACTACCATGTGAGCCTGGAAGGGGGGGGGCACCAAGGGATCAGACGGACCTACCAACGGATCAAACCCCACTTCTTCTGGAGGGGGATGTTTAGATCGGTGCAGCAGTTCGTGTCGACTGCGAGACAGGCAAGGGGCGACCGACGATCCGAGGAAGATCCCCAGGGAACATCCGAGCGACGTATCCGTTCCAGGTGATCACGATGGATCATATTCCGTTCCTCCCGAAGTCGAAGAAGGGAAACACCGAACTGCTCATCTGGGTGGATCTGTTCACAGGCTACGTGGTGGCGAAAGCCAGTGCATCGCGCACTGCGCAGACGATTGCTGAGTCTTACGAGGAGTGTGTGTTTCCGCCGCTTCGGTGCGAGCGAGGTGATCCGTCACGATCGTGAGCCCGGGTTTATGTCGGATTTCATTCGTGCCTTCAACCGCATCTTAGGTCAGCGCCAGCGGGCCACTATGGCCTACCGGCCGCAAGCCAATGGAATCGCGGAGCGAATGGTGCAGACTATCACGAGAGCTATCAAGATGTATGTCCAAGATGAGGATCAGCGCGACTGGGATGAGTACGCGGAACGGCTAACGTTCGCACTGAACACCGCTCGGGGCGATACGCCTTTTTATCTAGCACATGAGTGGGATGCTAGGACTACTCTGGAAGCAACGTTGTCCGTAGGCAGTACGAAGAGACGAGACTCGAATCCCCGCCGCTGGCGGTACAGGATCCAGAAGTTCTACCAACTCGTCAGACAAGAGGTGAACGAGAAGTTGAAGAAGGCAATCGCTGAAAGGGCGGAGGCGCGAAACGAGCAGGCTACTCCCCATCATATTGAAGCTGGATCACGCGTATGGCTTTATTTGGATCGAGTGAATGAGGGCTATGCCAAGAAGCTTGCGCACATGTGGCACGGACCTTTCCGAGTGCTAGAGATGGTGAACGCGTATACGGTGCGGTTGGAAACTGCAGGGACCGAGTCCCACCTTTTTCCGGTGGTACATATATCCAAACTGAAGCTGATGAGAGACTTTCCCGAACGCCCGCGGATCCAGTTAACTGTGGACGAGGCCGATCGAGTAGACGTCGATGAAACCCTGCTACCGGAGGACATCTGGGATCGAGAGCTGAGAGAAGACGAGTTTGAAGTGGAGCAGATCTTGGATGTGAGGACCGGCCGGAAGACGCGCTATGGACGTATGTTACGCGAATTTCAGATCAGGTGGAAGGGATATGAAGAGCTCTCGTGGGTGGATGAGGCAGACTTGAGCTGCGGCGCGCTGATCCACGACTTTCTGACCGCCCGTGCGAAACGGAATCGATTCCAAGCCATGCAGTCGCACGAGGAAGAGTGACGAAGGCAGCCACGGCGGTGGGCTGGCCACCGACGTGAAGATCAGAGTGAAGGATCTGCAGGACGTCTGCAGCATCAAGGAGGAAGGGCCCTCTCAGACTGGCAGGCCGTCATGAGATAAAACTAGCGGAGAAAGATGGGCAAGGAGGCTGCTTTTCTGTGGAGGACTCGGGGTACATGTATATATGACGAACAAGTGAACGGAATGACGACTGATGAAGCGGATCCGGAGATAGTGGACGAAAAGGTGAGGAGGACTGTGAATGATGAAACTGAAGTTGAATTAAGACATACAACCGAAACGACTAGCCACCCTACACCGCTACCAAGTACGCTTGAACTAGACGCCGGAAGGAGAAACCCAGCGGAATCGCTGCACCACCATTAGGCGCGAGAGAATTTTAGACGAAGGCGGTCAATGCGGAGTGCAGGGTGCGAGCCAGCAGAGGTGCGAAAGTGGTTACGCCATGGGTCAGCGCGGTCGCAGTCGGCCAGAGCAGCCACCAGATCCGCGGGTGCCGCACGCCCAGCTGCAACTGCTTCTCGACCGGGGAACCACGTGGTGTCCTCACTCTGCTGAGGGAAGCGGGCAAACATGGGATCCAGCCAAATATCCAGATCGCAACAGCCGGTACGCCGAGCCTTCTCGAAACCTTGCTCCTGCCAATTCCGGTACTTCTCCCGGGCATGAGAGCTGCGGTTCTTGCGGCTCGTGTAAAACGAGGCAAACCACGGATCGGATCTCTTCAGCGCCTTCGGGATAGGGAAAGGATGGGTGGACTCCCAGATCGCCTGCAAGCAGTCGCTCTCGAACTCCAGGTATCCATCCACGATACTCAGCAGCTGAGGCGAGACATCCAAATCGAAGGTGTGAAGGGCGGGCCGAGTGGACAACGCCTGCCAGGGCTCTTCGGCATACAAGGCTTCCACATTGGCGCGTGAGATTAACTCGGGTGCGTACAGCGCACGGTCCAGAGTGCCACCCCGCCCAACGCGCTCAGGGAACATCCAGCCCGCGCTCAGCACTTGATAGTCGATCACCACACGGGGCGTGACGGTATCCATGGTTAACACAGCGATCCGAGACGACTCCCAGGGAGCGACCTCCTCTGCAGAAACCGCACGTTGCTGCCGAAGGTCAGGCACAAAGGATCCGAGAGGCCCGAAAGGAATAAACACGTCACCGGCAACCCCAGCGTGTGCGGCCCCACCAGTTGTAGCAGATCTCACCGCGAGTTGGTCCCCAGTCCCGGGACCCTCACCGTACAGGGCAGCAGATACGAATACTCCTGTGGAGGAATCGTCGCGATCCACTGTGCTGGCATCTTCATCAATGCCGTCTGAGAGCTTCACGGCGTCTGCATTCCCCACGACGATCGGAGCGACCGCAGAACCCTCAGAGGCCGGGGAAACACTGGATCTTGCCAAACTCTTGGAGTCGCGACGGAGGAAGTCGGGACGGGAACGGGCCTGGGCTACGCGCAGCTCATCGTCGTCAGACTCATCGGAGTCAGAGTCGCTGGGTTCGGTGCCCGCGTTGGAGCAGGTGTAATCATCGTCCACCTCGTCACTAGCCGGATCCACGGCTGAATCAATGTTAGACGAGGTGGCCCCCGCAGGCGTCACCTCGACCGCAGCGCCAGGTGTGGTAGAAGTGGTAGGGGGCTGACCCGCCAGCGACGAATCACACGACGAGCACGCTTCGCGGCCGGAGCGGCCACGAGATCAGGTCCTTTGGCGGGCAGACGGGCTCGCTCGGAGGAAGAACGTAGTGGGCCTACTTTGGCTCACTACTTTAGCTTACAC
>JAIKVJ010001544.1:0-11058 GCA_024679225.1 Phytophthora pisi
ATCAGCTAATCCGCTCGGACAATCTAATCGGTTTCCACAATAGAATCTACCCGGTAGATTACTCCCTCCCTTGCCCACGGAATGTTCACGCGAGTTTTCATGTGCTAGCACTGAAGTAAATTTTAATTTATTGTGGTTTCAACTATTTTGCCGCCCGATTTGACGTGTTATCTTGGAGTCCGATTTATATAAAATGGAGCTACTACATGATGGGTTAGTCCAATTTAGCTATATCTGACCTGAGTTAGTAGCATAAGGCTCAGAGGGGAGGCATTCCAAGCTGGCCATACCTCCTCAACTCTCATGACGCATTAGAACTGCAAGACATTGGGGACAATTGTGCACTGTATATAGCCACTTCATAGCACTATGGCCGGCTAAATCACCTGTGTGATCATCTACGGCCGCTACAACTTCGTGCCACGCCGATCTGAGAGGGCCCCAGACATGTTTTCGCGGCGGTCCCTTTTGCCGGCGAAAAGCGGTATTTCTGGCCCTGCTTCGCAACTCGCAGCCCCCAGACGCAAATCGGGCCAGATATAGTTTGCTTCCTTCAGCCCTTCCTGCTAAATCGGAGCCCTCCAGCAAATCGGGCCCGATATATCGGATCTTGGACCACCCGATTTGCCAAAACGATGAAAGCCACAATACTTCGAATTGCTTTTTTAAAATATGCTTGTTATCGATTGAGCAGCTCACTTATGCAAATCATTAAAATGCTCTGCACAGGCATCTTCTACGCGTTTTATTTAAATAGCGCTACAACCACGATGTGACCAGTGCCAATCTGCTGGTACGCCATGCGAGTCCATTCACGGCGTCTTTCATCCGTAGCAGAGTGCACCTGCACTCCATCAACGTAAACTTGCTGAACGTGTTTCTCTCGCTCAGAACTCAAAGCTAAATGGTGCCAGCGATTGGTCATCAGCTTGGCCGCTACCATCGTTTTCCCTTCGAGCAGCGAGCAGTAGAGCTTGCACTTGGAGTCGACCACCACCGGCTGCCACCGATCGTCTCCCATGTCGTCACAGTCAGCCCGTAGAGGACTCCTCCAGCACAGCGCCCATAGTGGCCTGTAGTTGTAGACCCCGTCGTCCTCGTGTCCGGCAGCAAGCAGAATCACACGTCGAAGCTGACACTAGCGTTCCCAGCCAGATACGCCATGGGTCTCTGCTGTCTCGACTCGGTGGACACATTGTGCTCTAGGTAAACGCGTATGGCCCTCGTTGACGTCGGTAGATGAAGTCTTGGGACCCCATTCCTCGGAAATACACGGATCGTTCCAGCACATATTTCCTCTTGCAGTGCTGCTCCAAGTCTCTTTGGACGATGAAACCTGAGTCGCCTTGCGGAGCCCTTCAAATCTTTCATCCATGGCGGCCCTTGAGCGTCCGCCGCACTTTGTCCGTGAAGACGCTCCTGCCAGAACTCAGGGTCCGAGAGCCACGAAAGCCACTCGGGACTGGCATGCGAGAGCGTGAAGGCGTCGAAACCTGTCAGGAACGCGAGCACGGCCTCCAATACGTCGCTTGGCATCAACTCGGGCCTCATCTTGATAAGAAAAATGATTTGCAGAAAAAAGTATCTTCCGAGCTGGAATACACCGAGAAAATTTTTTTTTTCAAATTTTGGATGATGCTCGTCCCAGTTACCCGTCGAGTTCTACGGCAACGGCGGAGAAAGGTCGATCATACTAACGGTCTTGCTGTCACTTGATGCAATTCACTTTTCACGTAGCAAATGGTGCTACACGTGCAGGTTTCGACGATTTTGGTCGTGATATGGCTCGCTGTGACTTCGGTAGCGCGACCAAGGCGGAGGAATGACAACCGGTTAGTGACGCAGTCGGGTTTGAAGATGTGGGTCGATCCGGAAACCCCGTTGGAGTCCTACACGTGGAAGAGTTCGCGCGGAGATACGTGGGACCTCGTGATGAGCGACGAGTTCAACTTCCCCGGTCGGTCCTTCCGACCTGGAGACGATCACATGTGGACGTCGATCGAGAAACCGGACGGCGTGAACGAGGCGATGGAAGTCTACGCGCACAATCAAACCACCACGGCGTGTGACGAGGCCAGCGGCATCTGCAGCTTCCAGATTGAACTGGAGGACTCGGTCACTCAGCTGCAAGTGTGGAACAGCTTTCTGCAGACGCCGGGCTTCGAGAACGTCACGTTTGTAAGTGTATTTGTACTCTCTCACGATTGTTGATCCGCATACTGCTGACGGGTTTGTTGCTGTTGCTGCTCATTGCCAGTTTTATCGTGGGGGGATGGTGCAGTCCTGGAACAAGTTCTGCATGCAAGGAGGAATGATCGCGGTTCGAGCCCAGCTGCCTGGAGCTCTCTCAGAGTCCTCTGGCAACCCCGACCTGCTCTTGGACTCCAGTGCGCGCGCTCAGTCGCTGCGTTATTACCCGACTTGGCCTGGAATCTGGTTGCTAGGTACGTCCACAGCGGTATAAAGCAGCTGTTGGTCTTGAGATTTAACATTTTTTGTTAGGAAACCTTGGAAGGGCGATTTTCAGCGGCTCCACGAATCGGATGTGGCCATTCTCCTACGACGCTTGTGATCCGGACGAATTGACGCCGAGCAACCAGCGTATTAGCGCGTGTGACGCGGACCCAGGCTCGGGAATGAACCCGTATCAAGGTCGTGGTGCGCCTGAAATCGACATCGTCGAAGGAGGAGGGACGACCATCTCGTCGTCCATCCAAGTGGGCCCTGGAATGCCGCCGGACTTCCGCGTCGTAACGCCAGAGGGCGAGAACAAGCTGTGCATCTACTCAAGCTCGTGCAAAACGCCCGGCGCCAACATCCCAGGAATTCCCGAGAGCGTCTACGTCGGGGCTCGTGGTCATCAGTCGTGGTATCAGAAGCTGCGCTACGCTTCCAACAATTTTTGCCAGCAGAACGCCAGCCTCATTCAACGATATGCCACGGTGGAAGCCGCGCTGAAAGCTGGGGTTGAAGACGACGTGTGCTCCGTCGACACGTGCCCAGGATCTCTGGATATCAATTCGGACCTCAACTACATGCACGAAGATGGCGACGATCGCTGGGGCATCAACTCGAACGGCACCTGCTTCTCTGCTATGAACTCGTACATGGGCGAATTCATCTGCAGCGCTGGAAATCCCGACCCCAGCTGCAAACCCCTCGACGACACGCCGGTTCTTCCCAGTGGTGAATCAACTTTTGCCTTCCAAATGGACGCGCTGTCCGCGAACTGGCCGGTGCACATGGGGGTGTACACAGGCTTCGTCCGGTACCAGGTGGAGTGGGTCCCCGGCCCCAAAGGCTACGTGCGCTGGACGCTGGATGGAGACCCGTTGTTCGAGATCCCAGCCGAGACCATCACGAACCCTCCGCAAGGAGCGAACGCCAAGAACCCCCGCAAGATCATGATCGAGGAGCCTTTGTACCTCATCTTCAACGTGGCCATGTCCAGCAAGTGGGGCGCTCAACCGCCCAACCCGAAGAATCCGTGTCGTGGAGATGGAATGGACCCTGTAGCTAACCGCATCTGCGACGCGTTCCCCATGTACTTGAAGATCGACTACGTCCGCGTGTACCAGGACTTGTCGCCTGACTCGATCATGAGCGTGGGCTGCGACCCGAAGACGCACCCCACGCGCCAGTGGATCCTGGATCACCTGGACGAGTACGAAGACGAGGAGAACAAACTCGTCGAGGTGCACGGGAGGGCCTTCTGTCGGACGGACGAGGACTGCACGGTTCAAACGAGCCACCGTCGCCGCGAGAGATCTTCGTCCAGCAACAGGTCGACCGTCATCTTTACCGGACGGTGCGTGAACCAGCGCTGCGAGTGTTCAAGCACTACGTGGTCTGGACCGCGCTGCATCGTGCCCAGTCAGCCCAGTGCTGTGTCCTTCAGCCCTCCTCTCATTGTTTCGGCCTGCGTTGGGTCGCTGTTGTTTGTGTTGGGGATTGCGTCTTGCATCGCTATGCGCGTGAAGCGCAAGAAAGACGCCGAGGCTATTGAGACGGAGCGCAAGGTGAAGCAGCAGCAACGACAGCAATACGAATTGATGCGCCGACAGTCCGGCCAACACCTCCAAAGCGCGTGGTCACCAGAATAAATTGACGACGGATGCGCAATCCTCTCCGGCTGAGAATAATGATCTAGGCAGGCACGTTACTCAATCGAACCATCCTACAAGTCATTTGCCTTGCCCATGCTTGCCTTGCCGTACGAACGCTTAGTACAACCTACTAATAGTAGACTTTAGCCTCGATTGCCGTGACTCGTGCAAGAAGTCCGCCACGCTTAATGGAGTGTGCAACCTGCATGTGAACAGCGTTTACCTCCGCCGTGTTAAGAGCACAGCCCCCTCGATCGAGACTTGCGCTGACACCCTGAGTGCGAACATAGGGTATACCCGCCATGTCGATAGCACAAACCGAAAGCTTGGTGCCTGCCCTCAGCGTTCCGCGATGAAGCTATTGTTTTTTCCTGATCTCCTCCGACAATAGCGAAGTTCGGCCATTCATCGTCCAGGCCGTAGTCACGAACGAACCAGGGCGATGGCAAGGACTCGGAAGCGTGTGTATTTCGTCGTTGACTCGCAAAGGGGCCCGCAGTTCGTGCTCAGTGGTGACGTTGTCTCGACTGAAATTATGATGCCTGTTGCGTCGACTCAAGGGGGGCAGTCCACTCTGCGAAAGCAACCCGATGCAGATCCAATGGGGGCCATTGCCTTCAGCGAGACGGACTGGCAAAGCGATCATAAAGCGTCGGAAGAAGGCCAGCGTGAAGCTAAAAGCTATGTTCGTATCCTGGATGTCCGAAGAGGAGTGTGCATGGAGTCAAGTGCATCAAACATGGCGGTGGCAAGCGGTGTTCCCACCCAGGATGCAACAGATACTCACTACTCAAGAACAAGTGCACCGCCCACAGCGAAGCTCGGACGTGCAAACACCCGGGCTGTCTATACCAAATTGAGTCCGACGGCAAATGCTACCTTCACGGAGGCGGTAACCGGTGCTCACTTGGCGGAGGAAGAACCAGATGCACTCGTCCAGGCTGTCGAGCTCGGGCGTGGGCGCTGGGATTTTCATGATGATTTTTTTCATCGCTGGGGTGCGACCGCGGCTGGCCTCACGTTGCCACGAGGGATGTGTAAACTTGAAGTTCCTTGACGGCCTCGTGCTTGGGCTCACAAACTTCCCAATCTGCGGCCATCCAGCTCTATTGCCACCATGGAGCACCTTCCACCTGATACTCTCAAGCTGTTGAGCAGCTTCTTGACTGGACACGACGCCTTCAGGTTATCCCACACCAGTCCCTGGTGGTTCAAGTACGTGGCGGACGGCTCGTTCTGGCAGCGACAACTGGGGCCAACGCAAACGTGGACCAAGAGGCAAATGGTGGCGCCGTCGCTGCTGTTCGGAGGCCGAACGGCAGGGAACAACCTCCACTTGGATTCATTCGCCTATCTGATGGACACGCAGCAGCCAGACAAGCCTCAGCACTTTCACTTGACCAGTCTCGGCTCTCAGAGCTTCAGCATGGACGTGTGGTTCAGTCTCCTACCAGCTTCTGCCGTCGCGTGTTTTGGCGGGGTCCTATACGGCTTGCAGTCCGCCAAGCGCGACAGTCGTCCGTGGCCGCACTTTCATCAGCCTATCGTGGTCGTGAACGCCTCGGGAGACTTGCACTGCTCCGGGCTAGACGTCAAGCCAGTGGTGGCGAGTAACCTCAAGCCCAATCGATGGTATCACCTCGCACTGACCTACGACCACGACCGGCAACGTCAAGACGTGTACCTCGATGGAGATAGCGTTCGATCGGACACTGGGGCTTTGCATGAAGAATGGAGCCACTTCACGCATGAACAAGTGGGGACGGGCTGCGTCACTGGAGGCGACGTCGACTTCCCGTACCGAGGCCATTTAGGCTGGTACGGCTTCCACGGCATCATGGACGAGTTCAGAGTTTGGGAAGGAGCGTTGGCTGCTGAGGAAGTAGCAGAGCTCGCCTGTGGTGGAAGGAAGACAAGCAAGCGGCTGCGAGGCTCGATGAAGTCGCACGTGGCGTCGCTGATGTGTTCGGAGGACCGGTGGGTGAACGCGCAGGTAATATCATGCACAAGACCAACCGAGCAGGCCGAGGTCGAGCTCAAGGGCTCTGTGGGTACACAACTGCCCTAGTAAAGTGAGACCGTTCGGCGTCGTGACCGCTCGCTCATTCCTCGATCCTCCACGCGTCTCCAAGATGGAAGCGGTCGGTCGCGTCGCCAGAATTTCCCAACAGCAACTTCCTGCCGACATCCTCGAGTGTCTTTGCAGTCTCTTGACGGGCTTCGACGCGTTGAGTTTATCGAGGAACTTCCTGTCGGACGATTCCCTCTGGCAAAAACGTCTTCAAGGACCGATTAGTGTCGTGCACATCCAAGATCCTTGGAAGAAGAGGTACTTGCAGTCGAGGTCCATGCTGCTCAAGGCTCCCAAGGTGGACGGCGAAAGCGAGAAGCTGGATGCCTTCGTGTACTTGACATACCGAGGTGAGCAGCGTCGACGAAATCTTCATCGCCCGTCGCACTTCCAGTTGACGCACCTGGGGAGCGAGAGCTTCAGCTTCGATCTCTGGTTCAGTCTGCTGCCGGCCACAGACGAGGAAGACTTCGGTGGGATCCTCTACGGCCTGCAGAGTTCCAGCCGCGAAAGTTATCAATGGCCTCACTACCACCAGCAGTTTGTGATGGTCAGCTCCAGTGGAGAGCTCTACTGCTCCGTGTTCGCTGGTAAACACGCCGTGGCGAGTGACTTACAGTCGAAGCGGTGGTATCACGTCGCGCTGACTTACGATCGTGACCACCAGAGCCAAGAAGTGTATCTGGATGGAGCTAAGGTCTGGTCGGTCTTGGGATCACGGCACCATGAATGGAGCCACTTGACCTCTGGACAAGTGGGGACTGGTTGCGTGACTTCAGACTCGCTCGACTGCCCCTACCAAGGCTACATTGGCTGGTACGGATTCCACGGTGTCGTCGATGCCTTCCGAGTCTGGAGAGGCGTTGTATCTGGAGACGACGTGAAGCTGCTAGCTACTGGCGGCGAATTGGAGGCCGAAAGACTGCGAGCTTCAGCGATGCTGAACTCACCAGGTATCGCGCAAAGGAAGCTACAGCGCAACGTGCAACTGGCCAAGTGCACTCGACCAGCTGAAGGAAGGACGATTCAATTCGCAAAGTGACAGTGATGAGAACTGCCGTTAAGGTTCAACACACAACGACTTACTTGGATTTCGTGTTCACTTGTGCGCCCTCGACACCACCTTTGGTCTCTATCGTACTGGAAAATAGCTCCTTTGACGTGGTCCAGACGCGGTCCGCTTCACATCTGGAGACACCTTCAATGCTTTCTGAAGAAAACGGTTGCGAGCCTTCGTCAAGTGCACCATGCCTCGAGACGATCCCAGTAAAGCATTGGACTCCGTCGCGACGCTGAGGGCAACGCCTTCCTCTTCGATTCCCATCACGCATCCTGGACGCGGGCATGAGCTCCTTCCCTGATCTTCGGAGGCTTTCATATGATCTGGTCCTGAAGCGCGACCTTCGTCCCCATCTCTATGCCGTCGCTTACCAAGAGCTTTGGCGTGCATTCCCGATGTGCCAGCTACACGTTGCGACTCCGTCAACCCGTTCGAGTCACAACTTTCAGCAGCAGAATCTGAAGCTATCGGCATCACGATACTCGCCGACTCACTTCCCGCAAATAGGACGAACACGTCTCGGTTGCAAGGTTCGGCCCCGTCGTCTGCCCACGTGCTCAGCTCGAACGCGCCTTCTGCATCCATGCTTAAAAGTTCTAGTCTGCTTGGCATCCATACTCTGTACTTGGCTGCAAGCTTCAGCCACATGAAATCTTCTCGTCTCGAGACCTCCTTCGTTCTTATTATCGCGACTCGACGCTTTTAGCGCAGGCTAATAACTTGCTTCGCGAGCATATATACCGGTAGAGCCTGTTTACGAGACCACACTTTTGGTTGCGAAGAAGACTGGTACTTCACCTGCTGCATGCTTCGTCCTTCAGCGGGGCGAGTGCACATTGTCAACTGCACGTTAACCCACGTGAACAGAGGACGCACTAGACGCTATCCATTTGTCTTCAGGAAGCTCGCAGTCGCTCAATTTGGAGACTTCTCCCACGCACGAGCCTCGCTACATCATCCTGCGACATTGCTCCATTCCAGATGCGAAAGTCGTCGATAACACCATGGAAGCCGTACCAGCCCAGATACTTCGGACGGGGGAAATTGAGGTCTCCAGCGGTGATACAGCCCGTCCCACCTGCTCGTGTGATAAATAGCCCCATTCGTGATGAAGTGCGCCGGTATTGGAGTGAACTTTATCGTCATTGAGGTACACGTCTTGCCTCTGCTGTTCATTGTCGTAGGTGAGAGCGAGGTGATACCACCGATTCGACTCCAAGTTGCTCGCAACAACTGGCCTGAAGTCCAACACTGCGCAATACAAGTCGCCCGTGGAGCTCACAAGCACAAACTGTTGGTGATAATACGACCACTGGCGGCTCTCGCGACTCGTGGATTGCAGACCGTAGATAATGCCGCCGAAGTGGTGACCCTCTCCACCTGGCAGCAAACTGAACCACACGTCGAAGCTAAAGCTCTCGCTTCCGAGAAAATTTAGTCGGAACTGCGAGCGTCGCCGCTGTTCGGCCCCTGCATGGTTGAGGTATGCATACGAATCGACTTGGCGGTCGTCGTCACCCTGGAGTCCCCGGAAAACCATCGAGCGCGACAGCATGTACTGCTCCTTCCAATTGGTTACTGCATCCTCGTCTCTTGGTGTCACTTCAGGCAGGCAACTTCCCCATAGAGACCCGCTCGCCAAATAGTTCAGCCACCAGGAATTCGTGTGCGACAGATTAAACACATCAAAGCCGGTCAAGAAGCTGCACAGCGTCTCGATCGTATCCGCCGGTAGCTGCTCCGGTCGTACAACTGCAATTGGCCTCCTGCTGCTGTACTTGGCCATGTCCACTTGCTTCCCTTCCACCGGCCTGGAGCAGCGAACCTCACTGACATTCCACCTCGACCTCCACGGTGCTCTTCCCGACAGCTTTAACGTGCCGATCATCACCTTCTCCACCCATTCTGCCCTCGAGCCAACTCAACCACATCTCCCTCCGTCAAGACGTCACCCCACACTCGGAACTCGTCGATAAGCCCATGAAACCCGTACCAGCCCAAGTACCCGGGCTTCGGGAAATGAAGCTCATTGGCCGTGATGCATCCAGTCCCGACCTGTTCGTGCCTCAGAAACTCCATCTCACGGTGCAACGCGCCCGAGTCCGAGCGGATCCTTGCTCCGTCCAAGTACACGTCTTGCCGTTGACTGATGCGGTCGTAGCTCAGAGCGAGATGGTACCATCTCTCAACTTGCAGGTTGCTCTTCACGACTGGGCGGTGGTCGATCACGGAGCAGTACAAGTCCCTGGTCGCACTGACGAGCACGAACTGCTGGTGGAACTGCGGCCAATTTCGACTCTCGGCTTGGACAGACTGCAGACCGTAGAGGACGCCGCCGGTATAAGCTCCGTCGGGGTCTTTCGGCAGCAGCGCGAACCACAGGTCGAAGCTGAAGCTGCAGTCTCTCAAACTTGATAGTTGAAGTGGTTTGCCCGCGTTACTTGATACTCTGAGAATTGATGCGTATGAATCAGACGCACGAGGTGCTGAAGTATTAGATATCGCAAGACCTGTGAATCCCAATGACCGCGTACGCTGATACAGAGCCTTGTACGCGGCGGCGTGGAGCGCGTCGGGCAGCGCCGGCAGCCGCGACTGCCACAGCGGAGACGCGTCCAGCTGCTTGAGCCAGAAGGAGCTGCAGTGCGACAGCGAGAGCGCGTCCAGCCCCGTCAGGAAGCTGCAGATGCAGGTCACCGCGGACGCCGATAGAGTCTCCATTACAGTCAGAAATGGCATACAATTTGCAAGTGTTGAGAGGAATGATGGTCAGTGGATTACGCTCCGCCTCCCATTGGTCGATCCGCAGCCAATGATCGCTCAGTGTTAAACCCGCCACCCAAGTCACTCACCGCAACCGAACAAAGGAGAATGGCGTCGTCGTCGTCCGTGCTGCGCCTGTACCGCGAGATGCTGCGCAATGCGGCCAAATTCGAGGTGCGTGTCGTGTAGCCCTGCGTCTCCGCTACGTGTTGATATGTCATTCAGTGCCCGAAGCGCACGGAATCATGTCTAAAATTGAGTTTTACTAAAGTATCCGATATTTTACTAACTATTTATTTCTTGCAGACCTACAACTTCCGCAGCTACGCCACGCGCCGCGTGAAGGAGGACTTCCGCAAGAACAAGACGCTGCAGGCCGGCAGCCCCGAGCAGGAGAAGGCGCTCGAGTTCGCGCGCGAGCAGGCGGGCGTGCTGTACCGCCAGGTGGCCGTCTCCAAGCTCTACCCGCCGCACATTAAGAGCGTCATGGAGACGCTCCCCAAGTAGGAGAAGTTCTTCCAGGTGTCGAAGCTTCAATAGAGCGCGATGACTCCTGCGTCGGTTGCACATTGGATGTGTGGTTCTGTATGAATCGCTGTGGTAATTTTGTACTGGTAACTTGCATGCAGGTTAGAAGCCAAGCGGTACGCGGCACCGAAGGATTGGGAGTGGCGAAAGCTGTGCGTGGTGACTAACACTTGGACTTTGTTTGGGCAGTACCTCGGATACGAGCGGCGGGCTACACCGAGCGGTATATGTGAGAAAACTGTAGTGCTACTGACTGGCGCTGCCGACGAATGGGTAATTCTCGTCCATACTCGCTTCATGTGGAAAAGGAATCCACCTCACTAGCAGCCGCGCGCTGGTCTTTTGGTACGGGTATACCAAGCGAAGCCGCGATTCACTGGAGATCCACCACACTCAATACGTGACATGGTCGGAAAACGCGTTGGGCTTCAACTGTGTCTTCAACATGGCGCTGCTCTTCTTGCCAGCTACACGCTACTGCTGAAATCTGGAACGTCGCAGTGGCCCTCGTTGGATTGGCATGCAGGTTT
>JAIKVJ010001545.1:0-11012 GCA_024679225.1 Phytophthora pisi
GGGTGCAGGAGACTTGATCAGTAGCTCTAATAAAAAGGAGACTGATCGCTCTGAGCCGCGTGTCGGCGACATACAATGCCTAGCAGTCACCAATTTCAGACAGGAGGCGAGTATCTATTGGCTGTAGAGAGAACTAATCAACGATCATCGTTAAATACATGCCCTCTATTGGCTAATAGATTGGCCAATGGGATGCCTCAAAGGAGTTAGCTGGCGTCGGACTGCTTCTTATTGTGGCCCCCCTGTCCTTGAGGCCTCATTCATGAATTTGCCGGCTCCGGCACACATTGCTCCCGGGGCCGTAATGCATGAATACACAAAATACCGTTTTTCTTGGACTACAGGTCTCTAGAAGCGATTTCCTCGCGGCTGAGAGCCTCTCATGAAAGCTGGCTGGAAGCACCAAAAACGCCCCCTAGACCTAATCTACCGTATATATTATGTGATTTCCGATCTTACACTATTTCCGATTTTGCCCTGGCTTCGGCCTTTATCCTGTCTGTCGGAAAATGTAGGGATGTCGGAACGGCCGCGATATGGAGTTGAAGGATGGTACATATGGTGACTTCCATACAAAAGTCGAGTATGAGATTAGCTTCTGAAACGTCCCACAATCCTGGCAGGCACTAGAGCACTTTTTCAACGATTGATTACTCAGTCCTAGATTGCTATTAAGTGGATCAGACAGCACGGACAAACTACATGTTCCTTCTTCTTTCTAACTATCGTGGTGCGGCTTCTTTTGTTGCAGAGGAAGTTTGCCTTTTGAGGTCGTCTCCAACTGTTCCGTAACCCTGGCAGGACGGATCGGACGAATCCTGCTGGTAACCACGTCTGCACGCAATCCGTGAAAACAATAATCTTTAGATCTGTCGGTGATCACATCCGTATTTGAGCACTGAGGCAAGTATTGCCTGGCAGTGCCCTCCATAGGGAGAGACCTGGAGATTTATGTTTGCATGGATTGCGTGGTGACCAGCAGCTCTAGTTGCCTTCGTGTCACATGGTTCGTGATAGCACGTCCTTACCCTGCTCGATGTTTGCGGCTTTCAGGGTCCATCGCCGCGATGGCATATGAAAAGAGTACTAGTACATCGAAGTATTGTAGCGTTTTAGTGTACTCCCTAACGCTGACATGTTAGTAGCTGCTATACATGTTGGCTAACTGTTAGTTAGTGTCTGGTATTTTATGCTAACATATTAGAGCAAAGGTATGGAGAAGAGTATATGTTTGCACCGAAGGCAGCCAACGGAGCACAAATCCACCCACAAGACTAAGAATTCACCATCCAATCTATAATACCTTGAAGAATCTGCTAACATAGGGAAACATTTGCTGGGTGGAGCTCACATGGGGGCTGGAACACCACTTATTAGCGCAGACTATGACCGATTTTATGAGTGAAGACGACTTAGGTGCCTCCTACCTATGTCAAAGTCAGCGGTGCAATATAGACACCCAGATCAGCTAGTAAATACGCTTTCGTACAGATTACCAAGTAATCTCCTCATGTATCCATTTCCTCCACTATACAGTCTCACAGCTTCTTCAGGTGGCACCGTCGGGGCGACAACGGTGTAAGTAAGAGCGGATGAATGTAGGAAGAGCTGGCGGAGGCGAGATGCACATAGCTTTAACCCAGCAAGACTAGCAGTACAAATATTTGATTGAATTGAAATGGTAGTTATATAAGGCACCTCAGTTGGTCTTTTGCTAAGCATTTCTGGTTACTTGGCTCAGCAGTGACGCCCTCGCCTTCTCTGCGCTTGAACTGTTGAACGACCCAATCGTTAGCAGTCGCATCACGTCCATGAGCGTTCGCTGGTGGTTCTCGATGTAGCACTTTACCTTGTCCAGATAGTGCAGCATATAAATGCCGCAATCGACCCAGTTGGCTTGACGCGGCTTACTTATATACGCAAATGAGCTGTTCTTGAACGTCCCCGCCGCACCAGAGTGTCGTGCCTGGAAAAACCACTTGAGCACCGCAAACAGGTAGTCCGGCTCGTGCACACCGGCGACAGAGGTCACGTGGTAGAAAACCATTTCACCTGTTGGAGAACGCTCGACAACAAGTAAACTCCAGTGTTCGTCCAGATTTACGGGCAACAAAACATACCGGAAGGTTTCCCAAGCCATGTCACCCGTGATTTCCGTCGCGCCACGCACCCTCTCTGTCCGGCGCTCGTAGGCGAACACGATCTCTGCGAAAACGGCAGCTAGAACCGGAAACACGAGTCCTTCGGTTCTCTAGGCGAAACGGGAGACACAGTAGTCCACGACGGCGCCCGTCACTATATTCCCCGCCCTGATGCTTGTTAAGTCTTCCGCAAACCAAGGCACGGAAATGGTGACGGGCCTCATGTCACCACCCACTGCCACAGGAACGGAGACTGGTACGCGATGGTCCTGACGGCGCCTGAATGCGTATCCAGCAGCGCCTGATTCAGTCGCTTGAGGCGCCGATGCTCCTGTTGGTCCTGTCGCCATGGCGCTTGACTGGGAACTGACCGAGGCCTCATCTGATTCGGAACCGGACTCTTCAACTGAAGGATTCGTGAGCTGATTGGTCGGCGGGTCCTTGGTCGGCGGGTCCTGATTGGTCGGCGGGCTCTGAAGTTGATTCTTCGCCTGGTTCGCTGGTCTTGGCCTCACTGTCCGCCGCAGCAACCGTAGCCCTGTTGGTCGTTGGTTGGTTGGATTCTCTCGCAGCTATCTGTGCGCTTTCTCGGAGAGCCGCACGAGCCGGCGCCGTCTTCACGTTCTTGGGGTTGTAGCGGTCCATGAACCGCCGCACACGCGTGTGCTGGGTGCGTTCCCTCAGCTGTGTGAACACGGGGATTTTGAGACAGAATTTCATCATCTCGGCGAACGTGGCTGCATTCTTCTCACGTAGGCACCCATCATAGAAGGTTAGTAAATCAAACTCATACGGAGCAAACCTATATTGGCACCCCCCCCCCTCCTTTGATACGGTAGCGAGCGTTGGCATCTGGTGGAGGCTCGGGCATGTTCAAGTATTTTTTTCAGCTTAACAGCGTGAGTTTGAGAACACCCAGAATCCTCACAGCTTCAGCAGTGCTCCACCCGTGACGCTTCCAACGCTGGACAGCCTCCCATTGCTCCAGCACTAACGTCTTCTTCCCCATGTCGTCGGTTGGGAGGAGGGGGGGGGCGAAAAACCCGGCATGCGCGGATCTCAACCGCAAATCCTGATAATAATGAGACAGCCTCAAACAAAAATATACTAATCAACCAAAGTACGAATCGTGATTTAATCATACCGCTCGAAAGAGCCGTGTTCTGTGCTTCTTTTGAGCTATTGAGAAATGAAAAATGTTAAGAACTTGCGGAGTGACGTCGGTCTGAAAACAATATCTCCATTTTCGGACCCCCCAAACTCCCGGATTTTATTTGGGCCTTGTGAGCTCAATATTTCTTCAAAATTTACGTATTGTATATTGCCGGAACGTTCGTGCTAAAAGAAATCGAATTAGAGTGTTTTTCGCTTAATACGAGCTATTTTAACTTTCAAATTTTCGATGTCCTGTTAGGTACGAAATTTGATTGGTCAACTTCAAACGCGATTATCTCGATAACTCTAAATGGTGGCTTAGTATCGTTTTGTTTGAGGCTGTCTCAGCCGTTTCATATATTATATGAACCGGCCCGATTGATATGAACCGTGCGTACGGTTCACCTGTGAACCGGCCCGCAAGTATTCACAATAAAATGACTGGGTCAGATTATTCTGCGCAAGTATTCACAATAAAATGACTGGGTCAGATTATTCTGTGCAAGTATTCACAATAAAATGACTGGGTCAGATTATTCTGCGCAAGTATTCACAATAAAAAGACTGGGTCAGATTGCTGAGAACAGTGACCCGACTAATGGTTAGATCAAGCTTAGACAACTGCATATTACAGTGAGGGTTACGATGGAGTTCATTCCTTGTGAATACATATTCATGCCGATTGCTAGAGCAGTCCCACTACCAATTTCTACAATCAATTGTCTTCACTGCGGTGTCAATTGAGAAGGTACTGGATCTCTAAGGCGCACCGAGCTAACGGAGGTCGTCCTAGCCTCCGCGGTTCCCGAACACGTCCTTGCTCACTGTCCATAGCATTCTCTTCAGTATTCGCTGAGAGAAGCCACCGTGATTCCGAGGTGATTGCACACGATAGAGCAACTCAAGTGCTGGCGTCACTTGGGGTTGCACGTTAAATCCATAGTCTTGGTTGAAGCCATCGAGACGGAAGGGTGATCTGGATTCGGGAATCCCTCCGCGTGCTATGAAGAGTTCATCTGGCAGCAGACTCGAAATACTGGTACGGTATGCGGCATTGAAACGCTCCGGGGCGTTGCTATAAACCTGGCCAGAGACGGCTGCGGTAACACCAGACAACCCTGCCACATCTTGGCCATTCGGTGAGGTTCCTTCTTGCTGACACATATTGTCCGTGTTAACCTGAGCTTGGCGTGCTATTCTCACCCTGCGATCTTTCAGCCGCATGCAACTCCCTGTCCCACTGTACGTGGTAGTACCGGATATCAATCGGGCTCCAATGATATGACAGCAGTACCCCATTTTCAAATAGTAGCAACACTCGCACGATGCTGAAGCCATGCTGACGATCCAACCAGCGGAGGGCATGTGCATACGATGCGCCAGGTATAAAGACCATTTAATAGCATTGCCGTGCAAGGCGGAAGCCTTTCGCCGCTGCCTTCGGCCAAGAGGTTCGTGAAGTAGACCAGTAGGCTTTGTAGCGATAAGTCTCTCAAATGCCCGGTTGGCACCATCATTTAGCCGCCATGACTCGGAGCAAGATGCTTTGAGGTGAACAATACGAACCACATCGCAATCACCGGTCTCAAACAATACCAGTTGTTGCGCACGCAAAAGGCGCTTGGTAGCGTTCACAAGTGAAGTAGGTCGGTTGCCACATGAAGTCATGGGGGTCAACTTCTCCGCCGTGACATCTTCCGTAATCACAGTAGGCTTCCTCAGCAAACGAGTTGTGTCAAACATTTTGCGCATAACATGCCTTTTGACACTAGCGTTGACTGTTTCGCACGGGTTGTTCGTTGCAGCGTATCCAATAGGTGTGTGAAACAATTGCCAACGCCAGTACTCACTATTGAGCCACTGCTTTTCAAAATAATCTGCGAAGGAGCGAAGCACAAAAACATTCCTCCACTGCGCCAAAATCGAATCGCGAATTTGGTAGTATTCCAAAAGGTTTCTCGCGTAGTGCATAGCGATTATGCCCCTGTACACCATTGCACCGGCAAAATTGTCGAGTTGCCGTGTGCGCTTTATCACATTGTACAGCACGTGAAAAAAACACATTAAAAATGTTGCATCTTGAAATTGAATGATACCACGTAACGCGTTGTACTGAGCTTTCTCAGCATCCCCAAGCACAGCGTCAATCCTAGGTTGCACGGAGAACAGTTTCGCCTAGACTTGAAGCAGCGCAGATAAAACACCAGAGGACTCGCTCTGCGTAAGTCGGCTGACGACAAACATTGCTGCCAACTGGTACGTTCGGGAAGCGTCACTGAAGCCACACGTGATCACCAGGTATCCAATGTCACTCAGCTTAAAAGTAGCGTCGATATGAAATAAAGCAAACCTATCATCTTGCTGGAAATGCTTGACTTTTTAGAGAAGGCAAAGCGTCGTAGCACCTAAAACCAACGAATCGTGATCGTCTCCATTTCCAACACGCGGAAAACCTTCGTCATCAAGCGTCGGGTCAAAAACAAACGCTGTTTCTGCGTCAATCCCTGACGAGAGCGGAAACTCACGCACCATTTTTTTCAACGAGCCCACTGAATTGCGCTCTCCATGTTTCGCTCGCAAATGCTTTACACAGCGAGCGACTTGTTTGTAGGACGGCACACCATTTAGCGGTGGAGCTGCGCTGTAGCGGCGCAGACCAGATCAAATGTGCCTGGGCGCGAGCCCCGTTTCATCCATATCGCCAATGTACTTCTTCATTGCGGGTGTAATAATCGCACGGTGTTTGCCTTCACAACAGGCGTCCCCGTGCGCGTGAGGAACCACAGTCGCCATAATTTGCCAGGTATGAAACCGTGAGCATTGCCAAACTTTCCACACTTTGCTGCACTGCGGTTTCTTACGTCCGGCAGATTTACACAAGTAGCACTAGAGCAACGCAAACGCCGCTCCTCCATTTCGCCTGGGCAAATGTGGCAAAGTTTCATGCGCTTGGTGTAAGCACTGGAACAGCACATAATTGAGAGCCGCGCCTTCGTGTAGGTCTCCGTCGTGGGCCCCTCCGCGATGATGGTCCATGATTGGTGAGGTTCTGGTGTCGAGTCGGCGGTGCACATGGTGCGTTGAGGCGACGCGGGAGATTCAAACCAAGTGTCTTGTGGCTTGTGCGAAGCAGCAAATGAGCAATGCCGTCCTATCATTTTATTTGGTGTGCACACGCCTCTACTTCAGGACCAGCGCCGAACTTAAGGTAAAACACCGTAATCCAGTATATCGGTCAGTTTATTATGAACATAATCGGACTCCGTCAGGTTTTTGTGAAATTCGACGCATAATAATCGGACTCCGTCAGTTTATTGTGAACTTCTGCGCTTAATAATCGGACTCCGTCAGTTTATTGTGAAGTTCGGTATATAATAATCGGACTCGGTCAGTTTACTGTGAAGCTCGGCGCATAACAATCGGACTCGGTCAGTTTATTGTGAAGTTCGGCGCATAATATTCGGACTTGGTTAGGTTACATATATATTGGATTCTGTATGTCGCGGCCATAATTGCCTAATGTAGGACGGGGACTACAAATAAAGTGGACTACACTATTATGTAGCACCCTTGGATGTTTGGTTGTGCCCGATTTTTCGTTTGGTTTTGCCCTGAATCTGTTTGTTTCTGCTCTGCACAGATGTTTGATTTTGGTTTTGTCTTAATGTGTTTGGTTGTGTCCCAAAAGTGTTTGCTCTTGTCCAAAAACATGTTTGGTTTGGACCGAGTCCCCAGCTGGATGGTACAGCGATCTCTGGGCCATCATGTACGCGTGGTATTTCCCCAAAGACGTGCCGGTCGATCTCTTCAAAAGAGAGAGCGTTCTAATCACAGAGGAAGATGATTCTTGAACGGATTTTGCAGGACACTACCAGGACACAGAAAATTGCTTTATTTGTCTAATCAAATTCCGAGTACCGATGAGATTCGGCCAATTACATTCATTGCGACTCTTGCCGTCTATGCTTGTCGGCAACACGATGCAGGCGGACTACCGTGACCCAGCTTAGTTTGACCTCGACGGCGCTTTCTCGCGCGGGTAGTGCTGAGAGAGACTTCGATACTTGGAGCGCACGCTGCGTACACGCTGATGGCCTCCGACACTGTCTGGCCAGCTCGAAGTAAGTTTCTATTTGCTGCATACGTCTCGATCTTATTCATCAGATACCGGGCATCACTGGGCTGTTTCTATTTGGCATGTCCGCGCCTTCCAGAAGCCGAAGAGGGGGTAGACGCTTCTCAACATTCCCGCAGCGCCATAGCACCCAAAGATGCGCGGCAGAGCACTCAGGAAATACGAAGTCAGGGGGGGGCGACGAAATCTCCCAGCCCAAACGAAGGTAGGCAGCGCTGTTCGCTTGTCATCTGGATCCTGCTCGATGTCTTGCTGTACTTCTGACACGTTGTGCTGGCTAACTAGATCGTGAACACCGGCTTCTTCAAGGCACTTCCGTAGAGCGTCATGAAGCCCGTCGAGCGTGACAGTTCCAGCGCCGATAGCACGCTCTTCCAGCTCATGAATAATATCCTTCACAATTTCGCGGCGGGATTCCTCAATCTTTTCGATAGTTGACAGCGTATTGTCTTGCAGTGCTCTCATTTGGCCTAAAATGGATACATGAGGCGGAAGGCCCGTTGCTTTGAGCTGTGTTTTAGGCCCGGCGTATCCACACTGTACACGTGAGCTCAAATTCCCGAGAAGCTCTGGATCCTGAAATAATGCCGTTTCGAAAAGAGGGTGGCGAGGAGGGAGGTGCATTCTGATGTACGGCGTGTGATACACTAATGACGCGAGGCAAAACTCTCCAACAAACAGTAAATGTTTGGGTATCCGTTGAAATACCATTGTAACACCAAGTTTTACCCATTCATCTTGCTCCACAAAATGTGGCGGTAGAATTGCGAACTCGTGACTACCCGATGGAAGACCAGCAACCGTTCTGCCGACATACATATCTCCAGCAGCCTCGTAGCGTAAGTAGGTATTCTGAACACCGCCAAGAGACCACCCAGCACGCAAATGAACCGCGGTTGATGACGGACAAGCTGTCGACCCAGACGCACATGACGCACAGTACGTTGCAGCACCTTTGCGCGTCGAATGAGTCCCCAAATCGTTAGAATTGACCCCTCGTCGTTTAAGCTCTGCAGCAACCTTCTCATCCACTAGCAAACGTTGCAGACATTTCCGAAATCGATCATACTGGTCCGACCCAGGTAACAGGCGGTTATCCGTGTCAAAAGAAGTTGTCGCAGTAAATTGCAAGCGCCAATACAGGGCAGATACTCGGTTGTAATGGGTTGGCATATACATGCCGCGGGTCTCGCGGACGGTCACCACTCTGATCGTTTTTCATATGAGCAAAATATACTCTTAGCGAGTCTCCACGCCACTCAATGTGTGAGTGCCTTACACCAAATGCGTTCGCGGAGCGACGCATTAAATTCTACGATAAAATCAGGTACGTCCGGGAAAAAATGGCGTCAACTCCTGGTAGCGCAAGCAAATGGTTGCAGAGAAATTCATACAATTCAAATGACAGAGATCCTTCCCCACTTTCACGTTCCCTTCGCCCCGCGCTTGCGTTGTAGTCAACCGTCGTGTCAACCCTTTGAAGAACTGGCGCAACTCGTTTTCCATGAGAGGCCCCATTAAACGGCCGTAGTCTCTGTAGAGATTAAACAACCCAGCGCGATGGGTGTTCAGAGCCGAGTAGCTGAGCGATGAACCATCTTGCTTTCGAAGCGTGAGAAGCCACGTTTCAAAAGCTTCTGCGTCCAAATTATCAAATAGTACGGGAGGGTCGTCGTTTCTTCTGGTGAGCAGGGGTTTAATACGCCGCCGCAATTGCTTCTCGGAGAGTCCCGTCACGTCGCCGATACGGCCTGCAAATGCGTCCGGAATGAGGTTCTGATGGCTCAGAAGAAGCCACGAGATGAAGCGACAGTAGGAGTTGACGTAGGCAGCCCGTGAGCTCGGGTCGACTGTATTATCTCGAATTTGCTCTGCTTGGCGCCTCAGTTCATCGAGTCCGCTGGGTTGTGGGGGATCCATCGCTAATCGACTTATGTAGTGGGCAAGCTGTCCTGCAAAAGAACAAAAGAATGGCTTTGCTTACCCTCTACCACTAATACTGGGTTTTGTATAGGATTTAAAGCCGGAAGATTTCGACTTGGAAAATACAGGACTTTCGTTCCTGCGCTAAGGCCCGTATATCTGCTAGATGTCCTGCAAATTCAGGAGAATGGTCATTTCACAGAGCGTGGGGTCATTTACAGAGCTACAGACGGTAGTGCATAATCACAGAGACAGCGATTGCTTCACAGAGCACGCTCCTGTACGTGTAACCTTCGGCACAGCGTAACCCGCGCAATTCTGCCGCAGAATTGCCGCACATTAACTACAGTAATGTGCGTTAATACCGGGCGCCTGATATATATAAGGTCTCCAAGAGTATATGAATCCGATTGGTTAAGAAAAAGGAATCTATTGATATGATTTAGTTCGTCAAGAAATTGATGGCGGCCTTGTTAATAAGGCCCGAGTGATACCAGCAATGCTGTATGGTATCAGCAGTAACCTTCGACCAGGCGTCCTCACACCACATCAAAGCGGTAAGAATGTCAACCTTATAAGGCTCATCTACTCCTTCTCCTATTTGGTCGAGCGCATACAACATTTTCTATGATAATACATACCTCTTGATACAGTGGATGATGCCTTGGTCCATAGGCTGAATCTTCGACGTGGTGTTTGGTGGTAATTTCTCTACCTTCACATGGCGAAAGCGCGCCAATATTCAAATTTCCGCATCACGAGATTAATGGATTTTTAGCTCAGTACCTTTGCTCATCACCATCTCGTCACATCGTAAGCCAATAATTATAAATTATACAAGGGTATTAGCTGTAGACCCGTCCGGTATTCACGCACATTACTGTATTGCATATTATCGCTGCTGCCTGCGTCTTCTTGTGGTGTGGCGCCCATGAGGGATCACTACAGCCCACCCCCTCTACCTCCTACTTTCGAACTAGGCGCGCTATTAACGCATGTAGCTCGACTGAAAAGCGAGGTATTTAAGCATTGGGGGGCGTCGTGCAGCTACGCGATCGTGGTAACCCTAAGCGGATGAAACAGGGCTACGTGTACATCACCCGCATAAATCTAGAATGGCATAGATTGAAGTGAAATACCAGCTAGCTGCTACAGCGTGCAGTAGCACAGGCTGCGGTTGCCATGCCTCGAGTAGCAGCCCAATGGAGGGCGGAGCGTTGCTCGGTACTAGTCGAAAAGACACTTGCGCCGTGCGCTACAAGTCTCTCAACCATGTCGACGTGGCCGTTCACAGCTGGCCGTGGCAATTGAGCGCGCCGATAGCGGCGGTAGCACACACATCTCTCAGTCAGGTATGCTTGAGACTGCTTCCCGAGCTGGAAGCGCGGCAATGAAACACTCGAGTCCCCATGCGTTTTGCCGCTCTTATGGCAGGTAGATATAGCTCTTAAGGCAGGTCGATATAGGATCAAATAGTGGTGACTCATGCGGCAGACTGACTGGCGTTGCGTCCGGTGGAGACCACGTTCAGCACTTTGGCGCCATCGACGAGGTTTCCTGTAGGCTGCGACGCAGGGAGTAGGATGCGCTATATATATATATTATAAAATACTTCCTGCACCTCAATGCATAAACTACAGCCTCCTCTGCCTCTTTAA
>JAIKVJ010001546.1:0-10989 GCA_024679225.1 Phytophthora pisi
GAAACCTACGCTTCCTCATACACGTGCGCATACGTGTAGTGAGCCAAGGTAGGCCCACTACAGAAATGTTCAGATTTTTCCACACCAATTCGTCCTCAGACGGTGGTAGTGGCTCAGCATCGAACTCGATGCGCCCTCAAGTGGGCCCATCAGCGACCTCGAGCTTCCTGCATATCCATCGATTTCAAGTACAGTACAGTATTGTTTTAGCAGCCGTGCCGCATCTTGCACCTTTCTAGACTAATTTCAAGGTCAGCAAATGTGAAAATTAGGGTGATTCAAATTTTGGGTCCAGAAAGCATGTTTATACTGTGTAATATCCATAATTTGGCATATTTGTTTTGAAAATGGGAGGGTACTAATAAATAGTGCCCGGGGTATTATTCGATAATTTCCGTTACTTACCTAGCCCTATATACCATTTCTATAACACGTAAACCAGTAATATCTGAAAACAAATACATAGTAACCACAAGCGGTCCGGTGGTATGAATAAAATATCCACAGCCCAAAACTCGGAACCGTCTCGCTTTAATTAAGCACCAGCATGCTGGTCCGCGGCCGCAGCAGCAAGAAGACGGGGGACGTGGAGAGCGGCGCGTCCAGCCCCAGCGCAGCCAGCACCTTCGATGCGGACGCAGAGGACGCCTACTCCGTGGCCTCCACGGCCGCGGAAGAAGGGGACAAGAGCAACAAGAAGAAGAAGTCGGCGCTCTCCAGCGCGCAGGCCGTGGTCCACTGGTGGCAGTCGATGCGCCTGCAGTTCGGCGACGGCCTCTTGCTGCAGATCTTCTTCGTCTACTTCACGCAGGGTATCCGCAGCACGCTCTGCTCGCTGGGCACCAGCTACTACCTGAACGAGACGCTGGCCCTGGCCCCGGCGCAGTCCGAGTCGCTGCGCGCCACGGCAGCCATCCCGTGGATCATTAAGCCGCTGTACGGGATGCTGTCGGACAGCGTCCCCATCTGGGGGACGCGGCGCAAGTCCTACCTGCTCATCTTCAGCGCCATCTCGGCCGCCGCCTACTTCGCGCTCTCCACGCCCGGACTCATCACGACCTACGAGAGCGCGCTCGTGGCGCTCGTAGTCGCGAGTCTCGGCATCGCCTTCTGCGACGTCGTCATCGACGGAAAAGTGGTGGAGGCGGCGCGAAGCGAGCGCGAGGACATGGCTGGCAACCTGCAGACGCTGTCGTGGATCTCCCTCTCGGTCGGCTCCGTGCTGGGCTCGATGGTGTCCGGGTACGCCCTCAACACATTCGGCCCGCTGGGCGTCTTCTTCCTCTCGGCAGTGGGCCCCCTGTGCGTCGTGCTGATCTCCACCAAGATCCCGGAGGAGACGTACGTGCCCCAAGGAGACCTCGGGTTCTTCCAGACGGTGCAGGACCAGTGCCGAGCGCTGGCGACCGTGGTGGTGGACCCCATCTGCTGGCGCCCCATGCTGTGGATCTTCCTGTCCAACGCGCTGCCTCCCAGTGTGGGCGAGGCCATGTTCAGCTTCAAGACTGCTGAGCTTGGCTTCTCCAAGTCCTTCCTGGGCTTCATCTCCACAGTCGGCAGCTTCACGCTGCTGGGCACCACCGCGCTCTACAACGCCTACTTCCGCGACATGCCCTTCCGCCGCATGTTCTTCCGCATCCAGCTGGCGTCGGCGTGTGTGTCCTTCGCTGAGTTCGTGCTGGTCTCGCGCCTGAATGTGGCTTTCGGCATCAGCGACCGGTTCTTTATCTTCGGGGACGAGATCCTCTCGGACGTGGTCGCCCGCCTCAAGCACATGCCGTCGCTCGTGCTCTGCGCCAAGATCTGTCCGCCGGGCATCGAGGGCACCATGTTCGCACTGCTCATGTCCATCTACAATTTCTCCTGGTCGGTGGCCTCCTACGGCGGCTCGTGGCTGTGCAGCTACCTCCAGATCTCCAAGACCAACTTCGCGGGCCTCGCTGTGGCCGTCACCATCCGCAGTGTGGCCAAGCTCGTGCCGCTGTTCCTGCTCTTTATGGTGCCTGCAACCACCAGCATCAGCAGCTCGTCGCTCGCGTCCAAGTCGAAGGCGAAGGCGACCAGAAAACAGAGCGAGAGTGGCAGCGAGAGTGACGGCGCCGCCATCGACCTCAAGGTGCAGGCTTGAGCTTCAGCAGCTAGAATCATGTATGTAGGTGTAAAACTCAATGCAGCGTTGCGGCCCCTGTTTGGCCGTTTACCTTATTGAACGGCTGCTGTATCTCTATTCACTACAGAAGCTGGCTGTTCGTAGTCCAGAAAATACAGTCCTGATATCGTTGTAGGATGTACCCAATCAAACGATGATCCGGTGGTTCTCCAACTGGGTTTCAAAATGCAGTGTGGCGATACGAAGGATACGAAGGTGACCTGTGTGGCTGGATTGGCAAGCAATGGACCTCGTGTCTCAGCGTGTGGGTAAACCTAGTCGATTGCACGAGATATGTAGTTATAAGTCATGCTTTCAGTTAAACATCAAGCTTTCATCTTTATCTTGTAGATACATTTTCACAGTCAAAATACTAGTATATCAGTAATATATCATGTCTCCAAAAGTATCTTTGTATGTTTGACTGTCGAAAAAAGGCAACTTTTTTTTCGCCAGTCCGTCTCATTCCACAACTTCCTCCCGCCAAGCTACACGCTCTACCCTACCAGCCTCCCCATGCTGAACTTGTACCCGCCCGCCAACCACGCCGTGTACAACGGTGCCAGCCTCAACTTCGCGCCCGAGATCGACCACGCGTGCCAGGCCATCCACGACGCGTGCAAGGGCCTCGGCACGGACGAGGAGGGGCTCATCGCCGCGCTGGGCACCAAGTCGTCGGACCAGCGCTACCTCATCTCGGTGCGCTACAAGGAGCTCTTCGGCAAGGACCTCAAGAAGGTGCTCAAGTCCGAGACGTCGGGCGACTTCGGCCACCTGCTGCAGCTCATCTCGCGGCCGCTGCCCGAGGCAGAGGCGGCCATCCTCCGCAAGGCGACCAAGGGCTTCGGCACCAAGGAGAAGCTCATCTACCCCATCATCATGGGCAGGACCAACGTGGAGATCAACATCCTCAAGAAGACGTTCTACGACAAGTACGGCAAGGACCTGGGCTCCGTCATGGACAGCGAGCTCAGCGGCGACCTGAAGAAGGCCGTACTGGCCTCGCTGCAGGCGCCCCTGGAGCAGTTCAGCCCGGAGTTCCACACGCTGCAGAAAGCGGAGGAAGACGCCGATGCACTCTACGAGGCTGGCGAGGGCCGCATGGGCACCGAGGAGCGCGACTTCATCAACATCCTGGTCACCAGTCCGCCGCAACACCTGCGCGCTATCAACGCTGCCTACGTCAAGAAGCACCAGCACGACATCGCCCACGCCGTCAAGAAGGAGTTCAGCGGGGATGCCGAGGACGCGCTGCTGTTCCTGGTGCGCATGGTGCTGGACCCGCTCGTGCTGCTCTCAGAGCTGTTCGAGAGCACGATGAAGGGCTTTGGTACGGACGAGAACGGGCTGAGTGCGGCGCTCGTGCGCTACCACCTCGTGCAGCGCGACATCCGACCCGTGTTCAAGAAGACGTACGGCAAGGAGCTGCGGGATCGCATTCAAGGCGAAGTGAGCGGCGACTACGGCAAACTCGTGCTGGCTGTCTTCGACTCCCCGACGCACTGAACACGTAATGTAACTAGCTAGCCCCCCTCGCTCGCTAGAACCCCTCAAATTAACACCTCCATTGCTCCATTGGCATTTTGTTTGCCTCTGTTTGTGGGCTCGGTACTCCCAACAAGGTCACTTGCGGCTCGATTTTTTTTTCAATCGAGTGAGACCAATAAATCAATCTTCTCAAGCCACCATGCTCCATCGGAGCACAAGTAGGAAGCCACTTAGTTGTGGTGACGCCCCACAGCCGAACTCTGCTGCTTCTCGTCCTGCTCCTTATCGGACGAGGGCCAGGACGCTGGGAACACAGCCGAGAAAAACGCGTCCTCGATAATCCCGATGCACACCATTAGCACGACGTAACTGAACAGGATCATGTAGCTGTAGACGTAGATCTGCCCAATCCATGGCGTGTACGCGACGTCGTTGAACGTGTCGTGGATCTCGTCGCCGTTCGCGACAGAAAACAGCGTGGTGGCTGTGGCGCTCGCGCTCTGGAAGCGAGGCACCTTGGCGCCAAACATGACGGTTCCGAACAGCACAAAACCCACAAAGATTGGCAAAACACCGACCAGGAACTGCATCACACGTGGCAACCCGCGCCGCAAGGTCAGGCCGAGAATGTGGAACCGCGTATTCACTTGCAGATACCGCACGAGGCTACCCCACTGCAGCGCGCAACATGACGCAAAGGTAAAGCACAGTGTGTCGTCCAGCGAAAGCCTGTAGGCATGGCGCCACGTCGCTAGCAGGCACATCACGGTCATGAAATTAACTGCCAGGACGAACCAGAACCAGAAGTCTTTGGAAGCCCCATTGCGCCAAGCGAGTGCAAGTGGCTGTCCATCAACGTCACGCGCGTGACCGAGTGACTGTCGAGCAGCTAGCGACTTCACAGCTGCCCATTTCAGCGAAAACTCGACTGTCTGTGAATGAATAGGCACAACAAGAAGAGTCAGCCATGCTCTGAGCACTGCACCACAGCGCTACAAAGCACGACTCACCTGATACAAACAAATCACCATGAGTGTGACCCAGTTAAATAGCACGCTGGTGTCCACCAGCACAGGCGGCATATCCTCCTCCTCCCCTCCTCCTCCGTGCCCACCCTCAAGCAGCGGCACATGAACGAGGTCATAATTCATCGTCACCTCCAAGTGACCTTGATTCAGCAGGTCGTAGCGCATCACCACCGTCCACTCGTACAGCTTCTCGGTGCCAGCGTCTTCCCCTCCACTCACTGTACCCGAGGGGTGCTCCTTCCTCTTCATGCCCACCACTAACTTGAGCTCCATAGCGTCCAGCTCGTCGAAAAACTCTCGCGTTTCCTGCTGTCGCGCAGCCGAATCGCCCGTCCGCAGCGGCGCCGGCCACTGGTCGCTCGAAGAGGTGTTCGTGATGTTGTACAGCTTGTCCAGAGTCTCCTCTCCGACGTCGGTGCGCACAGTCAGCAGCGGAGGCGGCAGCAGCGCCCACTGCGACTCCGACTCGTTGCCGAACACCAGGTACGAGTCCAGCGCCACGCTCGCCAGTCGGAAGTAGTTGGCCACAGCGCCGTGCAGGTGCTCGCGGGTCTCCTCGATGGTGAAGAGCGCCCCGACGGGCATCGCCGACGCTCGCGCCGCGAAGCCCCCGCTGAAGAACTCGTCGTCCACATTGGCAGCGATCTCCTCCTCCACCTCGAGCAGGAAGTGCGGCAGCGTGACGACCGTCTCCTCGCCCGAAATCTTTCTGGCCGCGTCCACGTAGAAGAGGAGCCGCACCCAGTCGTTGGCGATGGCGCGCTGGAACGGGTGCAGCGCAGAGCCGAGCTGCGAGCTGCGAGCGCTAAGCAACAGCGCCGCGACCACGTGGAGCAACAGCCGCAGCATCGCCGTCCACCCCAGCTGATGCATCTCGATGCGAGCAATTGCGGGCCGATAAAGGGGAAAAACTATGGAGCACGAGGTTACGGAGCTCGAGACAATAAATTCATAAAGATATACTTGATCTTTGTATGGAAGTAACATTGTAACCCTGGGATACACATTGGATTACGTTTTAGAGGGTACTATACGGGTAAGGGGTATTATTCGGGAATTTACGTTACTAATTATCAAATTGAAGCTGCCGTTTTATTATTCATCCTCAACATTATCGCTGTCGCTACTGTGACTGCCGCTACCGGTATCATCGTCCGAGCTGTCGTCCCCCTCACTGCCACCACTGTCGCTACCGATATCGTCGTCAGAGTCCATTTCTCCTTCAGCTAAGTTGTGCATTTGCAGTGACGCAATAACTGCGTCTGTATCAACCTCAGCACAAGCGTCAATAACCGGTGGGCGTGTATCCATCAGTAGCCCCGCGCGTGAGAATCCGCTGACGATTGTTTCACGTGATAACCCGTCCCAACTTGACATGATCCATTTGGTGATGTCCCGCCGCGACGGCCCGACCAAAGCGAAAGGCTTCTCTTTAAATTCGTCCCGGAGAATGGTGACTCTGCGATCGGCTTCCTGCTGGTCATACTGCTTGCGTGTGCTTAGAATATCTGCAGCGAGCTTGCTCCTTTTTTGTTGTCGGGCCCTTTCTCCACTGTTGTACTTCCTAAGTTGTTCGCGCAGTGTTTCAATCCAAGCGATCGTAGTAAACCTTTAAAAGGTTTATTCCACGAAATATCTACCGGTTGACAGACATACGTATACTTTGGCGGCACCTTCAGCAGGACAACGTTGAGCGAGGCAGCATAATCTTTTACCCCCTTCGTCCAATGCGCGCTAAAATCGTCCCACAACAGCAAGGTCTTGTCGTCCGGGTTCTCACGGTTGGCAAAATGATACTCCAAAAAATTTAGAGATAAATCCGCGTTCCACCACGCAGTTTTGTTTCCAAAGATCCGACAGGGAAACGTTTTCTGCAGGGTTTTCACTTCACGCCAAATGGTTGTACCGAACCCATTTCTGATCTCACCGTTCTCAGCGCGTCTTGCTTCCGTCTTGGCGTCTGACGTCTTGAATATAATGAATGGGTCGCACTTTACACCATCCGAATCTGCTAAAAGTATAACAGTTGCACGATGTTTGTCTTTATTAGCGCATTTGATCCAAACCGTCTTCGTGCCCTTTGCTGAGATAATTTTCTTTGGCACGTATTAAAAAAACACAGCTAGAAAGTATGTTAGACGTCCAGCATTAAATCATAATAAGAAATAAAACATTTTCGCACCTGTTTGGTCTGCGTTGAATATTTTGGTACAGTTTTGTTCGACAGCAGTTTGAAGTACCAAGGCGCGAAATACTTGGGCAGCCTCGGCCGCGTCTTGAGGAGTGGTTTGGCCTTGACGCGTTCTTGTGCGCAACGACAGTCTGTGTCGCCTCATGAACAGCTTCATCCAAGTTGAGGAGGCGGAGAACTTATCGGGAGCAATATCAGATTCCTTAGCCACTTCCATTGCCTTTGTTTTTAGCATGAACCGGGACACAGGAATTCCTTCCTTCCTAAATGTGTTGATCCACCGGACGATCTCTTCTTCTGCCTCGAGGCTCAAGACGGTGCCGTCTCCAACCTTCCGAGAGTTAAGATGGCGTGCTCGGCCAGATGCACACGCTGACTGTATTGAAGCGGAGGCCTTTTTCCATTTGCTGATCTGCTTTTCTTTTGCTCTGTGGTCTTTTCGTGTGAGCTGCCCGTAGAAGTGCAGAATGGTGGCCTTGACGGAGTTGCCCTTGTTGAGAAACTTGAGGACGTCTCGCTTGTCGCCGTAGGCCACGGCAACTCGTTTGTATTGCTTTCGGCGCTTACCGAAGCCTGTGATGCACGGTCGACCCATGCTTCCTTCCCGCGCTGAAGCTGAATGCGATACTGCTCTTTTAGAACCAATGGCGCGTAAAAATAACCGATCCCATATGAAAAGTACTGACCAATCGCAATGACTAGATGTAGTTGTCGCCAACGACTAAACGTCGCCAAGGACTAGGACTAAGACTATACGGTACGTGTTATTGACTGGTTAGCGTTTAATAAAAAGAGTGATGGTCCTGCAACTTGTAGCAACCACATCTGGAGGCCCTGGAAGTACGCGTCAAGGCGCTGGTGCTGCGCAGCCGTCGCCGCCCTCTCTTGGTCGATGTTCACGAAGTCCTCCATGGTCCGGAAGAAGAGCAGCATTTCCGCAGTCTGCGTGGCGTTGCGATTGTTGCCCATGCCGTGAAGCTCTTGGACGTAGTTCTGCATCTGCGCGAACAGCCTCTCGCGGGTCGTCAGCTCAGGAACGTCATAGTCGGCCGCGGTGGGGAAGCCGTCTTCCCCATCCTGCGGCAGCTGGGCTGGCTGCTGGGCACGCTCCGCGGTGAGGCGCCTCACGATGCGTCCCACTTGGTACCTTGATATGGCCAGTCGTCCAGCGATGTAGGCCTGGGAGCGCCTCTCGACATCGTACATGCGCCAGACGGAGTCTTCGCGGGTTTCGACCGGGTCGTTCTGCTGGTTGTCCATGGCGCTAATCGGAAAGTGACCGCTCAGCAACCCGGTCTCGACGGCGCTGACGGGCTCTATCCGCAGTTCTCATAACTCTCCGGGCCTGGCGCCGCCGCCGAGCTGCAGCCACAGGATCTCTTTGCGCTTCTCTTATCAGCTCTCGCTGGGCCACCCTGAGTCTGAGGATGGCCATCACTTGCTCGTTCGTGGCGATGCGGCGGCGCTCCGTCAGGACGGCGGTGTAATCCTCGTACACCTGGTAGAATGGCGCCGAGTTGCGGGGGACCTTTACGAATTCGACCTTCTCCGAGAAGACCGAGCGGTCTCTCGGGAAGGGGATGCCCGTCGGCTTGAACCACGACAGCGCCACCTGATCCTGTTCCTCTTGCTCCTCTTCTTCGTCGTCGCTCGGGGTGAACCCCGTGAAGTCGTCGTCCAGTCCCCAGTTCAGGATGCGCCGGAGCTGATGGCTGCTGCGTCCCCATATCTCGGCTTCCGTCAGCTCTGGCTCTGGAACTTGGACGGGGGGATCTTGTACGTGTCGGTCTCGGGTCTGCTGATGCACCTCGGCGTTGTATCGTAGGCGGAGACCTGCCCTTTCAAGCGCATTGCGTAGCCCATGTTCGAGGGGCTTCAGCTGCTGAACCGTCCTTGGCAAACCGCCTAAGATAGCAACCACACCAGTGAGGTTGATAGCATCCATGGGGAAGCCGGAACGGCTAAGCTCGTTCTTGAACTTGTCCAGACGCTCGCTCAGTGACATACTACATGGCATACGGTTTCGTTGTTAGCACAGGAGATAATACACTCAACAACAATATAAATCACTTACGTTGTGAGCCCAAACTTTCCAGCGTCGGCCCCTTCGAGTTCTGCGAGGCCCGGGCCCTCTGTCGGAAGGTCGAAAAACGTTCCGATGCGGCTAAGCTGTAGTACACCATTCGGGTTCTCCTCTGTTATGGGGGGACCCTCTCTGTTAGGGGGCCCAGCAGCACTCCGTAGAGCATGCATCGCTTCCTCATATACGGGCCACCAACTCCGACGACCATCCATTCGGGCGTCCACTTCTTGAAGCCATACAAGCTGCCGAGCTAGAGCTTGCTCGGCAGCTGAGTACACCCGTGGCGCTGCTCGGGCTGGAGCGGCTTCTGGAGCCGCAGCTCCGCCACCGCCATCCCCTCTTCCACCTCCGCCAGCTCCTTGTCCCCTCCCACCAGGTCTTGCTCTGTCAGGTTCAGTCCGTTGTCCTCCAGCACCAGCTACACCCCCCAGCAGTTCGACGACTTGCTGTACTTGCCGTCGTTGCTGCACTTGCTGTACTTGCAGTCGTTACCGGAGGTCCAGCAGTTGCAGCACTCCCAGCACTAGCTGCACTTGCAGTTGCAGCACTTGCAGTAGTTGCTCCAGGTGCTGCAGTAGTCGCAGCAGTAGCAGCTTGCCTTCTTCCTCCAGCTCCTGGAGGCCCCCCCCGGCTCTTGGTGGCGGCGTACGCCCTGTTGTTGGTCCCGGTGGTCTCGCTCCAGCACTTGGTGTCCTCCTTCCTGGTGGTGGCGGAAGACCTCCACCACTTGGCGGATGGAGCCTCCCTCCAAAACGCAGCGGAGGCGGCCCTGCAGTTCCGGATCCTATAGCTGCAAACCTCGCCGCCGCTGCACTCAGGGCGCCGGCAGCGGGGGGACTGCCAGCATTGGGGGGAGCCGGATCTGCCATGGAGACTTCGAGTTGTGTGGTCTCTGATCCGAGAAGAGTGGTTGACCAATCATAATACATAATACTGTAAAGGCATCACGGCTGAGTCCTGCATGTAGAACAGTAATTGCCAGATTCCGGACCGGAATCCGGAAACCTGTCAAACCTGCAATAGAGACACACTGGCGACGCATAAAAAACCTCGTGCCAATCAACGTCGACTTATCCATTCCGGACAGGTCTGAAATTCGTACTTATAAGAGATGTGTAAATCCTCTCCACTTGTTCTCTCTCATTCGGCGTTCTTGTAGACAGCGCGGTGGACTCGACGACGGACAGTGCGCGCGCGGTAGCACGCCAGGAAGTGAACGGCTGGCAGCGGCGTGGAGGACAGGCGCGCGCGTGGCAGCACGGCAGACGGTGGACGGCAGGCAGAGGACGGCGGGCAGCTGGACGGCGAACAGTGCGCGCGCGTGCGCAAGCAGACCCGCTCGGCACCGGTGCTGCAGACGACGCTGGACTCCTAGAGGTAGGTCTCTCCCTTATCCACGCCCCCGTAGATCAGCGGAAGGGCGGGAGGCTACGCCTCCAGGCCGCTGGTTCGACCCCAGCCGGGGGCAAATTTACTGTGTTGTGTATTGTGTATTGTGAATGGTGTGTTGTGTATTGTGTATTATGTATTGTGTTGTGTGCTGTTTGCTGTGCGCTGGTGGCTCGGCTACGCGGTTACGATGAACGTGAAGAGGAAACAGGAGGCGTTGAGATGACTGAGGCGAAGAAGAGGAGCAGCTGGAATAGAAGCCGGAGAGCGCCGAGTCGATGGCACGCAGCAGCAGCGGTCATCGTGACGACGGAGACGGGTGCGCCCCAAGGTAATGACCGGTTCGATCGAGGTACGACCGCAACTTCCCCTCCTTCACTAACGCTGGTGTAGCTCAGCGGAAGAGCAGGAAGCCTCGCTTCCAGGTCGCCGGTTCGATCCCGGCCTCCAGCATCTTGGTTGGTTTAACTTGTATGTATTTGTATGTGGTTTGTTTCTGCTATGCATGATATGGATTTTTATATAGGCCAAGCGCTACGCAAGATCGTTGGCCGTCCACTGATGCGTTGCAGGTGTGTACTCGTCGGAGATAGAGCCACTCGCCTTCAACGCACGATACTGTGCACCGAGTGCTTTGTACGCCTCTGGATGCGATGCTCGC
>JAIKVJ010001547.1:0-10932 GCA_024679225.1 Phytophthora pisi
ACGCACAACCTACTAAATAAAAATGCCATATTCGGAGGCCCTCAGGGCGGTGACGTCCATGGGCTTCCCCATTCAGGAATGGGCTCGTGCCGCTGCAGCGCGAGGGCCAGCGCTACGGGCTCTACTACCCGCTACTACTAAACGGTAGCATTAGCCGTTCTTGTCGCGCGTTGCACGCCACGTCCCTTGTTCTCTCAACACTCAAGTATCTCGCTCGCTGACCATGACGCTGGAGTCGCACCTGTTGGCGGCGGCGCTGGGCGCGCTCGTGCCGTCGTTCCTGCTGCTGCTGCAGTTCGAGAAGCAGTGGATCCGGGAGCTGCCTCCGCAGTGCAGCGGCTTGCTCGACAGCGTGCTGTGGCTGGCGCCCGACGCCGTCTTCCCGCACTTGGAGTGCCTCGGGGCCCCGGGCCGCGCGCTCTACGTGGACTTCTACGTGTTCGACCTGCTGCTCTTCCCGCTCGTCTACTCGACGGCGCTGCTGGGGCTGCTGCGTCGGCTCTGGCCGCGTCGCCACTTGGTCTGGAGTCTGCCGCTGGTCGCGGCGCTCTGTGACGTGGCCGAGAACGTCTCGATCCTGCAGCTGCTGCGGCAGTTCCCGGAGCGCTGGCAGACGCTCGAGGGCGTCGTGAGCGTGCTCACGCGGAGCAAGTGGGTCGCCGTCTTCTCGGCGATCGCGTTCGTGCTGGTCGGCGCGCTCAAGTGGATGACGCAGAGAGGTGAGACCAAGCCGAAGGAGAAGCTCAAGAGCGGCAAGAGACAGTGAAGCAGGTTGGCGAGGAGAGAGGACAGAGAGCAGAGGTTTGAGCAGGTTTGAGCAGGCATATCTACCTATCCATATCAATGCGTTCCTTTGGCAAGTTGTCACCTTTATGAAACCCCTGCTGCACTATTTCCCAACAACCGTCATTGAGCCCCTCCGCTGCAGCATGAAGAAGTTGATCCCGGGCGGCATGGCGCCGAGTGCGCCGACGCCGTTCAGCCTGCAGGCCAAGCTGGACGCCGGTACCCCTCGCCAACTGGAAGTGCCGCTCCAGGCCGCGTACGACTCGCTGTGCCACGACCGCAAGATCATCGCCTCCGTGTGGCGCATTCCCGTGCCCGTGCTCTACTTCAGCGCCTTCGTGGGGATGCTGTTCGCGCACATTCCGGCCACCGTCATGTACGAGCAAGGGTACGCCGTGTCGTCCACGCTTGCGACGTCGGGCAGCGACGCGGTGATGGACGACTCGAGCATCAAGTTCTACAACATCGGCGACATCTCGGACGTCTTCGACTGGCTCACGGACTCCTTCGTGCCCGCCGTCTTCATCACGGAGGACTACAACGGCAAGGCGCTCTCCAAGGACCGCTGGGGGCGCGTCGCCATGTTCAACAAGGTGCTGGGCGCCGTCAACTTCCAGGTGACCCGCAAGGCGACCCACACGTGCGTGACGCAGCCCTTCCTGGCCAACCTGTACCCGTACTGCTACGACGCCACCAACACCACGACGGTGCAGAAGCTCATCAGCTTCGACACGAACGCGACCGAGGCCGCGGGTATGATCACCGCTCTGAAAATGGAAGGAGAATGGCTCGACTTCTCCACGGAAGAGCTGCTGATCACCATCGTCACGTACAACGGCGAGTTGCAGGGCTACGCAGTCACGGAGATGCAGCTTGCCTTCTCGGAGGGCGGCTCGGTCGAGGCGAGCTCGTCCACCACGCCGGCGCTGTCCAATCCGTATAGCGCCTCGATCTCCGTGGCCGCGGACATCGTCGTCTTGGTCTTCTTCTTGCTGGCCGTGGTGATGCAGCTACGTAAAATCTACCGCTGCCGTCGAACGGGGATCCGCAACGTATTGTGCGGAGACGTCTGGATCGTCATCGAGCACGCGTCCACGTTGGTAGTGGTGGCGTTCTACTTCGTGTGGTTCTCCATCGTTCTCCTCATGTTTCAGAAGAACTTCCGGGACAACTTGGCGCAGCTAGTGGTGGGCGGGAAGAACTGGGCGTCCGACACTGAGGCGCGCAGGCGGCTCTACGCTGTGATCGCCATGCTCCAGCAAGTGGCGCAACTCACCGTCGCGCTGCGCTTGATCGCGACGCTCGCGGTTTTCCTGCTGAGTCTGCGGATTCTGAAGCGGTTCCGCTTCCACCCGCGCCTGAGCATCTTGACACGCACGGTGGCGAACGCGCTGCACCAGTTCGGCGCCTTCTTCGTGGTGTTCATCGTCATCTTCGTGACGTTCGCCGTCTCGGGCACGGTCCTCTTCGGGGACCGCGTGGAGGAGTTTTCGTCCCTTCAGATCGCCATGGAGACGTGCATTAACATGCTCTTCGGCAACTTCGACTACGGAACGATCCAGGGACTCTACCCGCCCGTGTGCATGTTCTACTACTGGGGCTACATGATCGTCGTGAGCCTCGTGCTGCTGAACATGATGCTCGCTATTGTATTGGACGCGTACGCGGAAGTGAGCAGCGAGAGCTACAAGGCGTCCAACAATTTGTCGCTGTATCGGATCGCGGATAACATGCTCTGGGACCTACTGTGTTGGCTGCACGACGTCATCAAGTGCCGAACCCGTCGAAACAAAAAAGAAGTGTCGGCAAAGACTGCTCCGCGTGTCAACCAGGCGGCAGCGAGGCGCGCTAACGTGGAGTTCGCGGAGCTCGGTCGAGTCGATGTTGTTTTCCGCGGACGAATTCGACCGGATCTGCTCGAGCACGGACTGAGTGCAATGCTGGAGCAAGCGGACGCATCTACTAGTCCAGACTCAAAGCCATCGAGTGCTCAGCCAACTACGGTCACACCTCGGATGGTGATGGAAATGTTCCCCTCAGCCAACGTGCAGGAGCATGAAGCTCGCGCTACACTGCAGCATATTCTCGATGGGTTTGATTCTCCAGGTTCGACCGACGCAGGAGACACTCCGAACGTCGTGCAGCAGAAGCTTTCAACGGTGGCAACGGATACTGACGCCAACGTCCTGAGTGATGATGACGACAGTACCGCTGTAGTTCACCCAGTCCCAACATCACAAGCAGGACCAAACTCGGACGATGCTGCTGTACCCCTGAACCAAGACTTCACCAACGTTGCGGAGAGCACTGAAATTCAACGGATGGCTGCACAACTTGCTGCGCTCGAGCACAAACTTGATCTGCTGCTGCAGCGTTCGCTCTGACCGTCCGCCTGCCGGTCGATTGAATGCCATTCAACCTACCCATTTGATCCTCTGCGTTTAGTTCACGCCACTTCCATTTTACTCTTCATCGTCATCCTCTTCAGGCGCCGCATACTTCGCGCGCGCGTCCAGCAAGCTCTTGAACCGCGCGTACAGCCTCGAGATGCGCCTCTTCTCGGCGCGTTCGGGGTCGAAAAACAACGCGGACGCAGACTGAGACGCGCTGTCATCCTTGTTCAGAGCTACCTGACTACCTCTGCGAGTTGCCAGCGTTGACATCCTTCGCTTTGGAGTCGGCTCCGCACTCACCGCCACTTTGTTCGACCCGGACGACGCTGAGGTCCCAGCTGTGGCGATCACCGACGCACGGAAGGCCGTTCGCTGCAGCACTTGGCGAACGCGCTGCCGCATCACTAAGGGATCATTTTCAACTTTCACGGGTGTCTTCGCCACGTACACGTGCACGCGCTCAATGTGCAGAATGGCGCGACCTTCGCACTGGATGCGGACGAATCGGCCTCGAGACTTCTGCGGCGCCACCCAGTCGATCGGCGGCGCCATCTTGTCCGTGACGCACAGCGAGCTCACACAACTCGCAATGATATCGTCGCAGTCACGACCCACTCCAGTCTTCATCGATACGCTGATGTGCAGCGGATACACGCCCGTTGTGTGTCTGCCAGGATTCGCCCTTGCAGCCGCGTACAAGTGGCTCACTTCGTCTCGCAGATAGACTTTGACCGAGTGCACCTCGACGTAGTTGGCGAGGTCGATCTCCCACCACGGCTGGAACTCCTCCTTGGTGTGGGCGGATCGATTGGTGTCCGGGTCCAAAGCGTTCTGCGCCTTCATGCTGCAGACAGTGGACGACTGGCGGACGCGCTTGTTGACTGCGATATCCTGCAGGTTGCTGTCCTCCGTGCGGCTCGAGAGCTGCTGATGCCATCGACAGAGGATTGAATCGTGGATCATGCGAGCAACTTCGGCGTCTTTGTCGGGGTCAACGATAGTCGAAGCCGACGGTTCTACCTCATCTAGTCCATAATGGAGTTGGTGCTGTCTTAAGCCTTTGGAGTCCGTAGCATCCGATGGCTGCCCGCTCTCCTCGTACGCCAAGATCTCCTGACAAAATACGCACACGTTGGCTGTCGCGTATAGAGCTGATGCGGCGTTGTACTTCTTGGAGTCTTGGATGACGCCCCACTTGCGGCGGAGATCGTAGATGCGCTTCATGAGCACCACTCCGGGCAGGCTGGAGCGCATGAACCTGCGCTCGCATAACGCACACGGAGCGCGTGTGGGTGCCCACATATTGCCATTCTCGAGCTGTTGTTTAGCTCTGACCGGTTCTGGATTCGACGGCCTCTTTGACGACAGATAGCAGGGCGACGAGGACGGCCGAGGCTTTACTTGTCTAGGGGCTAACTGTCCGTCTTGGACTGAAGCAGTCTGAGGAGGGTCCATCGCCTTCTCGAAGTGCAACAACTTGCCCCCGTAGCTCATCGTCACCCAGCCAGAACTTTGCTGCGTTGCACTGGCTGGGCGTTTGATGAGTTGACCAGAGCTCAATGCTATCGGCTTTGCTGCGTGTTGGTTCGGCTGGGAGGCAGCGTTTGGTGTCGAAGTGACTTTACGACATTCGGTGAGCCCCTTGTTGGAGCAGGTTGCGCTTCGTGTCCCCGGTTGCGGAGTCTTGGTTACGGCGATTTCACTCTCTTCGGTGGCTCTACTTGACTCAGGGTCGTCCAGCTTCGAGTTTAACAGCGCTGTCTCTACATTGGCAGCGATGACTTCTACTAGGAATGGAGACGCGTAGTCGGCTTCGTCTTCTTCGACTGCAGAGTCAACAGCGCGCTCCTCGCCACGAAATACTGGACCCATATCTCGAATAGTGAGGAGTTCTACGCCCACGCTTTTGTCGAGTGCCTGGAAGACCCACGTAGTTCCGAATCGATCACGACAAGCCCCTAGTAAGGCCTTCTTTTGGTCGATTGCGTCTGTCAGATGCGCGTGGTGGAGTAACTGGAGTTCGTGAGCACATTGGGAGAAGCTTGAATCCTGGCTCTGCGAGGACCCTGAGGGCAACGGCGGCGTCCGAAGTCGGAGCAAAGCTTCACAAAAGTAAATGGCGATTTCTATCGATCGATTCGTGTCGTACGTTTAGTCATATATTTTCAACGAACAGAGTACGAACAAAGAGCTTGCTTACCAGGGTTCGCATCCAGCTTGTAGATGTACATTTCACTTTGGTAGTAGATGGCTGTCCAACGAGCCTCGTAGGCACCAAGATTCCATCCAAGTTGCTGCGAAAACCTGCCAGTATGAGAGTGGGTAAATCGTTAAGTATAAAGCTGTTGAATGGAGAAGGCAGTACCTGGTTTGCGAGCAATTGGATAGCAAGGAACTCGCCTCGTGAATTAGTGTAAGCGCTCGCCTCGCGCATTTGGACCCGATTCGTGATAAACGCTCCACTTTAATTTCTGTAAGGCTCAACTGAGCAAACATTGCGAGAAACACCGTTTGTTGGAGTTAGTGTGTAAAATTCGTGGAAGCAAGGGGGTCTGAACCAACTTACTTACACCCGTTAAATGGGTCGATAGTCGATGGGTCGAGCACAAGCGCGAAAGAGCAGCAGTATTCACCGCCATCGCGTCAAAGAACTTCCAAATTGGCCGCGTCGACGAGTCATTCGGATCAATTTCTTTCGTGACCATCTCTTGTGAATAGGATGCCGCCCAACGGAAAAAGCTTTCGGCACTCTGCCAGGAGATCTCCGTGTGCTGCAGGTTGGGCCAAGCAGCTATCGTTAAGGCCTCTCCCTTTTGCCTGACCTGACTTTCGGCGTGTAATGCATGCAATTGTCCCATTGAGCACAGCACGAGCACCAGCTCGACTGGAATGCAAAACTCAAGACACTGCTGCTTCCCGACAAGTCTATCCGATAGTAAATCCAAGTCGCCAAACCCGTAGAAAAGAGGTGGGAAAACGGTGAGGAGGTACGGCAATTGTAGTGTCGGGGCATCGGGGTGTCTTCCCGATTGATATCGCCGAATCGATAGCAGGAGCGGCAGATATTCATCAAAGAGCTCGAGCACGTCCCAAAACGCACCCGGAGACGGAGCGGCAATGGGAAATTCCTTCAGCCTGAGGCGGATCTGTGTGCATCCGCCAAGAACAAGTTACCTTGCTGTTGTCACTCGAATGATTATCTCTCTCTCCTCACCTGCATCCGCAGGTCAGCGAATCTGCATGAGTCGAAGTAAAGCTCGCTGATTTGTTTCTGGGAGTGACCTAAGATTGTTAGATAGGACGCTTCTGCATCTCCCTAGTTCTGGAAGGAGGGTTTTGAACAAACCTCAAGTGCCGCTTCTTCCTGAGTGACGAGGTGGAAGCTTGGGAGCCGGCCACTCCACAGTCGCGTATGCATCCACTTCGCCGACAACATGGCACCATGCCACACCATCAAGCGGCCGAGCGAACCCGTCGGCAGACCTGTTGACGAAAGCGTATAGCAGACGAAAATACTTGCCCCGGGTCAGACGAGAGCGAGTTCAGGGGTATTTTCGAGCCCAAAGACTGTGTAGTGTGAAGAATAGAATGAATGAGCTATTAGAATGGAGCAAATGAGCTATAGGCAACTCCGACGAACCACTGCGAGTGCTTGTGAATAAATATCACGAGTGACCCAATTAGTGTCAAACTTTTCACGACTGACCGTTTAGGGAAGCACATGTTTCATCTTGTCTTTTGATAGGCCATTTATATTGAAGTAGAGGAACTAATAATAGACTGCTTGAGGGGTGAGAACGAGGATAAACTCGAGCGACTCCTCCTACCACTAACGCAAAGAGATGGAGCGAGGCAGGGTCGACCTCGTAAGGCTGTTTGGTCGTGACACGATTAACATCCAAGACATCTTTGCTTCAGCTCCGGCTAGCACCGAATTTCTTCGAGCGTACGCGTTCAGTGAAAACAAGTCGATCAAGCAGCCCAACTCGACAGGGCACAAGAAAGTTTGGGTATGTACGTCGGAGCTATGTCGATGGAGTGTGGAGTTAACCAAGCGGGACAAAAAGAAGAACAAGGGCGACAACGTGAAGCGGCGTGTGAACACCAAAAATTCATTTTGCCCACCGGGTGCCTGGTTTGTTCGTGATGCGAATCTCCACCACTCACCAAGTTGCGACTCAGTAGGCCAATGCTCTGCCGATTTGTTAATGGAACTGCCCGGCTTTCAAGGGTCGATAGTTTAGGGGCTAAGTACTGCGTGAGCAGGGGTGGCAACAGCTGTGAAGACAATTGACAATGTCAATGTTGATCATCGTCCGGCGCTGGTTCACAGAGCTATTGCCAAGGCGAAAACTATGATGGCAGGCGCTACGGCAAGCTACGACAAATTACCAGCTGTTCTGCGGTCGTTCGAACAGCAGAATCCTGGATCCCGCGTTTGCTGTCAGCTGGATAGCCAAGGAAGGTTTTTCCGTGCGTTTCTGTCAATCGGACAACTAATTGCCGGTCAAGCCAACTGGGTACCCCTTCTCCAGTGTGACGGCACACACATGAAGCACCCGAACTACAACGGCGTGTGCGTGTTAGTGATCGGCAAGGATGGGGACTGGAAAAACATCCCAGTTGCCATTGCCTTCATTCATAAAGAGACTGCTGAAAATTTCGAGTGGGTTTTCGCTAACTGCATAGGCGCCGGCCTAAAACTTGACGACAGGGCCATGTTCACCGACAGAGGGAAGCAGCGTGACGCTCAAGTACGTCTAAGAGCACGTGGTGTCCCCGTTCACCTGAAGTTCTGTGCATGGCACATATACTTTACCGTGTGTGGGCATTTTCGCAAGGTCGAGCCAAACATTGATAGGGTCAAAGACCTCGTCTTCGACTTGCAGGCATCGACAACATTGAACGAGTACGAGGATGTCTTAGCACAGATTGAGGAACGCTTCCCGTCGCCTAGGACGGTTATGGCTAACGGGGAAGCGCATACCCAGACCGCAGCGCAATATCTGCGAGGAATCCACCCAACTAGCTGGACCAAGTTTGGGAACGGTGTGCTTTCGTACGAAGAATCCGAGGCAGTGGGCAGTGAATGGAAATGTGTGACATCGTACGGTGATGGATGCCCTCTTTTCGGCGGAAGAACCACAAGCGCAATTGAAGGCCAAAACAACGCGCTTCTGCTGAGCGGCATTCGTGATAGCCAAGTAATGGGAGCGCTGGTTCTGTTCTGCAACTCGCTTGTGGAGGTGATTGCCAGCAAAAAGAAAACTGCACGTGCGTGGATGAAGGCGAATCACACTGTTACCCCCCGGGCTAGTTCGATGTTCAACAAGCAAGTGTGGGCAGCGGCTGCATGCACAGTGCGTAAGAGCGATGATGATATCTTTCACGTAGACGACTCTGTTATGAGTCTTGAAGATGAAGCATCCGACCGTGCGAGTTTAGACTCTCTTGTGGCAGGGACGAGTGCAGAAAATATCCCTCGCACATACACAGTAGACCTGACGACAGGTATATGTACTCGGTGCGCCGATCGTCATCACCTGCAGCTGCCGTGTCGGCACATCGTGGCCGCTTCCTATCTTCATGGTGGCTGCCGAACGTCCACGTCCGGCGTATACAAGTTTTTTCACTCGGCATACACGGTCGAGGCATATGCTCGTGCATTCTTGCCCGTAACGATCAGTCTGCCCTTTGTGCCAGCCTTACTTTCCGACCCAAACATCCAGCCTCCACCACTATACAATCAAGCCGGCACCGGTTTGCAACCTACTAAGCGAGATGTGGCTGCGCGCGAGAAAAGAATTTTATCTCGGGGCGAGCCGCGAAAATCCAAGGCGGATCGTACTTCAAAAAAAATACCGGAGCCACGAAATGCGCAGGCTGCACTTGCTTCCAAAATGCGTGAGCATTTCAACACTGAAATCCGTGCCCAGAAGAAGCAGAAACGCCAAAATTACACGTGCACCCGATGTGGCAAGGCGGAAGGTCACAACGCAGACAAATGCCCGAACAAATCCACCGGCAACGTCGAGCATGATATCCAACCCGGTAACTACATCGTGGGTGAATGCCCGATCGATCTGCTTCAGCAACGCAGCGCTTATACAATCGTTCAGGGAAATCCGACGATCCTGAGCGAGTATAGTTTCTGATATAATCGGTCGGTAGTCCGGTGGCTGTGGATTTACCTACAGAGCGTATGCAGAACGAAGGATACTTAGATGAAGCTAATCTTTTTTTTAATACACGTGATACCTTGTATATGCTAGCATCCGTAGGGGCTACCCTTTGTTCTTTGGTATCCTTCTCCCTGGGTTTGGGGGCACTGGGACTTATTACCACACCTCTCGCCCCCCACATGCAGGTCAAGCAAAGGAACTCCAGACGAAAGGGCAACCCCATAACGCTGCAATGTCCTAGCTGTACTGGATTACAGAATCGTACAATATAAGCTATATCATTCAGAAGCAATAGTCCTCAACGGCACCTTTCAACTAACCTTGATCCTCGCTCCACGCATTCTTCCTGTGTCTTGACAGCCGATGACCGGGCCTCAGCTGCAGCAAAACACCTAGCAGCGACTCGGATTGTCGATGCTTCTGGCCGTGGTGGTGCTGCTAGACGTCACGGCGCTCTCCTAGATCTCCGTCTCCATGCTCGTACTCTTCTTGCCGAAGATAGCCTCTGTCTCCATCGTAGCCACCACCTCGATCGTGCGCACCAACTCGTCGCTGGTGGACTTGGCGACACATGTAGACAGTGCCTGCAGTTCGAAGTGTTAACAGAACAATCGTATCATCGATAGTATCATTGGCATTACTTACCGCGCCAGTGAGAGGCAAGGCGGAGTGCGAAGATCATGACGAGACAGGAAATGATGGCCTGCAAATGCGTCCGTGTCCTTGATCCACTAGCGCCGAAAACGAAATGAAAGATACCTCAGTAAGATTCTTCTTCGCCTCGTCCCCTAAACAGAAACATGTGCTTCCCTAAACGGAAAGTTTGACACTAATTGGGTCACTCGTGATATTATTCAGTGCTTGTTCTAGCGGGTAAAAGACTTGTATAAACTTTACAAGGTGCGTTTGACGAGAACCGCTTCCAGCAGCCTGTCGAGCTTCTCTTCGAGTCCCGCCACTTGTTCCGTCAACGCTGTGATTTCCTCCAAGCCCGTCGACATGCCAGAATCTTCATTCTCCTGTTCCTCTGGCTCAGAGGGCCCTCATCTTCGCCATAAACTCGTGGCGGGCCCCCTCGAGCTTGCGGAGGAACTCGTAGAGCATGTAGCCTTCATTGCAGAACCGATACGTATCGAGCGCTTCCTGGTCGCTTGATCTCACAAGCTGGGAACATGTTGCGAAGACTCTCGAACGTGAACTTCTTCTTCAGGAACGAGGAATCGTCCCCAGTGCGCTCTACATTGAGCTTCCTCATCGCTACGAGCATCTCCAGCAGGAAGAACGGGTGCACTCTTCCCTCCCAGATCAAATCTTCGCGCGTCAACCCGCGGTTGTCGAACTTGAGCAGCTTGAAGATCTCCAATTGCTCTTTCTCGGCTTGATGAGAGCTGGATGGCCTTTTAGCAGCGCCACGACAATGCCGTTCTTCCTCCCCATGAACAGTAAGAGAAGATTGGTCCACAGTTTCTTGCTTCTCCACGAGAGGAACATTGTGAGAGCGTCTTCGTGCGCCTCTTTGTTCATGGCTCCGTACGCGGCCATGACGATCGCCAGCATCATGTTGAGCAGCA
>JAIKVJ010001548.1:0-10971 GCA_024679225.1 Phytophthora pisi
ATGACGCACTTGAAGTCTGCTTGATTGATACGGGTCAGCAGATACGGTTCAGCTGGACATGGGTTCGGTGGCGAAATCAACCGAGCCTTTTCACATATGAGACTAACACGTGCTTCAGCAAGCGAGGTTCCGGGGCAGCGCAGATTTCAGCTTTCACGTCACGAACGCAGCGCTGCAATATTCCAGCCTCGTCCTCAGGGTCCGTTTTGCCTTCGCTATCACTAAAACATCGCTGTCAGAACTTTGCACGAAGTAGCTGGCCCAGTATACTCCGGAGGGATGCTTCATCACTGCGATGTCGATCGCCCTTCGCAATATCTTTGCGAGACCATGCGTATTTCTTCGCCTTAGACGTCCCGTGCTTCCAGCAGTACACCCAGAACTCAGAACTCGATTTCCATGCTGAAAAAGAGAGAGTGAGATACAGAGCCTGCAATGACTGGCTTGCATGCCACTTACAGTACTATTAAGTCGGCCATGGTACATACTAAACATTTACGGTACTATCTTTAGTAGTACCGTGATGGTGACATCGTACCGCGTTATACCACAATGTACTGTAACGCGACAATCCGCTATATACAAACCCAACGGTAATTGGCAAGTTCAAAACGATTTGATGGATCATGAACTACTTGCCAGATCAGGAACTGCTTGCCGGATCAGGAACTGTTTACCAGATCAGGAACGTCTTGAGAACTGTCTGTTCGAGTAGGAACTACTGGCTGGATCAGGAACTGCTTGCCGAAACAATAAATAATCATTTGTCCAATCAGGAATTAGTTGCCAGATCTATACGTCAGGCTCAGAATCAGTCCTGATGATCTGATTCTCGGTTTAATTGGTCCTGCAACGCCACTCATATCCCCCCGCCCCATTAAACCGAGGATCTTCGCCCCCTCTCCAGCCCCCATGGCCCCCGCCGAAGACGCCAAGGCCGCGGCCGCCGATCCCATGCCTGCCACCGCTGCCGCTACAGCTGAGGAGATGGCCGCCGCCCCGGCCACAACGCGCTCGCCGTCTGCCCGCAAGGCCAAGACGATGGCGAAGCAAACGTGCGTCCATCGAACTGAGAACGAGCAAATCGAGATACTCAAGAAGTAGAGGGACAACCCGAATTTGCCCAACGCGCTTATCGAGAAGATGCTAGGAGTGAAGATCAGAACTCTCAACTACTGGAAGAAGAAATACTGGCACAAGCTGGACACCATTGTGGCGTCTGAAAGTATACGAGAGGAGAAGGGCGGCCGCCCCCGCAAAGCAAAGCCCTATGAAGGATGTGTCATCCGCCAATATCGAATCTGCTTGCAGGTGAAGGGGGAGTGTACCTCCCAAGACCTACTCCCGTTCTGTCGAAGTCTGGTGATGTTTCTCGAGGATAAGCCCAACAAAAACAGTAAAAAAATCTGGGTCCGCCAGTTCTTGAACCACTACAATAAAAAGACAAGGCGAGGATTGCACCAGCGCCGGAAATACCAGCGCGGCCGCTATCGGTAATGCGGGGCTTGGTGAGATCAATATTGGAGCAAGTGCTGCTACTGGATTAGGTGGTGATGCTGTCAAAATTGCGGGAAGTGACGATGCCAGTACTGGAAAGGGTGCTGTCGAAATCGCTGAGGGTGGTGGTGGTGGTGGTGTCCAGAACATTGAAGGTGATGCAGCCCATGCTGGAGGGGGTGTTGATAGCGACGGAGAGGGTGATGCTGCGACCAACGACGACGGTGGTGCTGCGAAAAACGGCGAAGGAGATTGTGTTCACATTGCAACATATAACGTTGTCAAGAATTCAGACGATGATGTCGAAAACTCAAGATATGATGTTGTCAAGAGTGTAAAAGATTATGATCTCAAGCGCGGGTGTGATGTCGTCGCTAAATTGGATGGTGACGCTGTCCAGAACGGGGGGGGGGGCTGATGTGAGTACTAAGCGAAAATGTGGCCATGAGGGCGGTGCTGGTGATAGTGATGGTGTCAAAAACACTGAGGGTGCCGCTGTCAAGAATGCAGGCTGCGATGCTGTCAAGAATGTGGGCGGTAGTGGTGTCATTCTTGCACCAGACAAGGTGGAGATGGCGGAGGCGGAAGTGCAGACAAAGCAAGTGGCTATGATGAATACGGCAACACCAACAGTGCTGACGAAGCGGACAGCAATGCCGAAAACGATTCTGGTTCTAGCTGGTTTGAAATGGAATCGCCTAAAAAACAATCTGGTGCTACAGTTTCTCGACCGCAAAGACGATCTTTTTGGAAGCTATTTTCGCGAGATGAGAAGGTATTAGAATGGTCGCATGGGTCAAATTTCATGCTGCTATTTGGTGAACATGTCAAAAGCCTCACGATAGGCAAATGGTTATCGGAGACGATACTGGACTACTACGTGCTGCGGTACATTTCGCAAGAGCGTGGAATCACACACGTGTGCTGCACTGACTTCTTTTTCCTAGTGGTTTTGCGTGGAAAATGGAAGATCCGAAGCAGCAATCCGATCGCCTCAATGGTACATGTGGTCGCGTCAAATGGGGGTCGTTTCCGTTTGTATTTCTTCCGATATCCGGCCGAAAACACTGGAGCTTTGTTATTGTGGAGAATGCGTTGCAACCGGGCCCAACAAACATTTACCACATTGACTAGTAAAAAGCCCCGTACATCTTTGAGGTTGTAAAATGGTTTCTCGTACAGGAGAGAAAACGGAATGCACCTGATCTACTTTCTACTCCGTGGGGACATGGCATTTTCTATACCAAGCCTCAGCGAACAACAGTATTGACTGTGGTGTATACGTAATGCACTACATAGCACGAATTTCCAAGGAAATTGCGAGACTGTACAACGCGAAGCAAGCCCCGCACTGCATCAAAGACAAGTTGACAGAGTGGACAAGTGGTTTGAACGCAGGTGCTTCTGACAACTTTTGAGTTCAGATACTTCAAGAAATCCTTGCCGGTGCCGATAAAGCAAACAAGAAAAACAAGTTGAGTTAACGCTGTTAGGGAGTGTTAAATGCGTTCAAATACATGACCTCTGTGCTATCTCAATAGCTTTACACGGTACATGCACTAGCGCAGACCTCGTATTGCTGTTGAGCTGGTATTGCCATAGTACGCATTGACCTTCCTCCACCGCTGCAGCAGCTGGGAAGCGCCCCAAAGACCACGGCACCTGCGACTGCCATAGATTGAGCTTCTTGACCGCAAGTTGCTGCTTGGGCACGAGCTGCTTCGGGTTTGGTAGCTCCGGCAGCGTCTGCCGGTGTGCTTGAGCGTGAGCTTGAAGCGGCGACGGCTTGAGCACGAGCTGCTTGGGCGCGGACAGTTACTTGGGCGTGAGCTGCATGGGCGACAACGGCTTGGGCGGTGCGGCGACGCAGGCAGCTTGGACGTTGACGGAGATGCGGAAGTTCGTTACTTCTGGTGGGTTCTGAAATATAATATGTTAAAATATAAGATATGCTAGAAAGCGATCAAGAATAACTTGCCAAGACTTGCTCGATTCGCGACAGTGAGACACACGTTTGTACACTTGTGCAGAGCTGCCACAACGGGTCAAAGCAGCCACAGCTTAGGTGGAATCACTGCACTGCTCAGTGATTTCCCGGGCTTGCGGTGCAGATACAGATCTATGGTGGAGTTACAGGACTGTGTAAGTAACGCGTCCTCATACGGCGATAAATTATCAGTACGTACAACATTCGTACGTATTGACGTTAGGTGCTGCATGTGCTTTAAAATTTGTACTTTCGGACGGAAGTGTCCTCCTACAGATTCAAGTTTTCATTTTACAAAGAAAGGGTTAATTTATACCATTTAATATAGTAGTTAAGTAATTAAAAGTGCAAAAAATGTATTTCCGAGTGTGTGAAGAAAATTGCAGAACAGGTTTCGAATTCGATCAGAGCGTACAGTACTTTTTCTACGGTCTGCTTGATCACGTCTGCCATGCGTTGATTTTAACGACGCCAAGCTTACACCTAGCCAAGCCCCAGCAGAGTGCATGTTGTGGCACTGGCACGTATCCTATAGCATGGTGATTTTGTCGTAGCTGTCCAGCATGCAGCCTCTTAACCATCCAAGTCGTGACGACTGTCGTACTGTCGTCCTCGACGTGGAGATGGAAGTCTTGGTTGATCCTGGAGGTGGTCAAATGCTTCGCCGCCCACGTGCTCCTCGCGCAGAACGGCGTGGGATGGCCTACAGAAGAGCGGTTGCTTGTTGTTGACATTCATTCTTTGGTGCTTTCAATTATAGCTGTACATGGGCTCCTGCCCTCGACGAATGGTTCATGCAGCGCGGGCAGTGTTGCTCAAGCGACCCAAAATGCGGTCATACTCAGGCAGTACAACTATCACCAGAAGGCAATGCCAGCACCAGCACCGCCTTCGCCAGGTTTACCCAGTGTTATACTGACACAATTAGTGCATCGGCGTGAACGGTATTCGCGGGCTGCCAGCTATCGATGACCAAATGCACTTGGCACAAATCCTTGAAATGAGTTGCGTGTTTCGCGTAGCTTAGTTACTCCGTCCCAGACTCTATATTGCTAGGTTGGTGTAAAAAAATAGGCGATGCAAACCGCTACTGTACCCACAACTGGGTACAGTTCCGGTTCGTACCTTTTTCCGCATCCGCCAAGAAATGTGAGGCTCTCCGTGCTCCCCCTCCCTCCCTCCTCCTCCTTGGTGAAAATGGCGGCTCGCTGCGTCGCTTTCCTTCACAGGCAGGGTTTGATAGTAGATATTACCAGTAGTAGAATTATGTTAATATTACCGGTAAAATAATATTATTCTACTATAGTAATAGTAGAATTTTCCTCGGCTGATTACATTCGACTATAGTTTTCGGCTAATAATAGTACTATTTGGATACTAGAGGCATATTGGCTAACGCAGGGGCACATGTTGGCGCTCGGTCGGCGCTGCTGGGAGGCTCGCGCGTTCGCCGGTCGCGGATCGTTGCACGGGACCGGCCTACTAGCTCTCTGTAGTGAGCGATAGGAGGCTACAGATTGCAGCGTTCTGTTTGGGCTCATACTGCAATCTTCCAGCAGCTCGACAAGCCAACAACCTCTTTCCGCTCGACCAAGCTCGACCAAGACCGTCCCTGAAGTGTCCTAGTTTCAAGTGCTCATCGCGGGCATGTCGGCGACGCCAATTCTGGGTTTTGACGCTGGATTCGCCGCCTCCGACAAACTTGCCGGCATCATTGACACCGGAAACTCAGCCAGCCTCGCCACCAGCTGTCCCCTCGTCCACGCTGCCGCCGACGGTAGCACCAAGATCGGGTGTCCTCAGCCACTCCGGACGCATTTGGAGTCCTCCTCGAGATTCGTCACCACCGTCAGGACCGCGGCGGTCATGAGGTGTGCATCAACCCTACGTGGTCTTGGAGAGCGGTGAAGCAGCGGCTTTCGGTCACGTTTGCCTGCTGTGTGCTCAATAGCTCGCTTGCCACCCACACGCAAGCCCCAACGCGTGGGAAGGTGCTTTGCACCGCTGGCAGCACACATCCGACGTGAGGGCGCACATGGTGCCGCCTCATGGCGATTGTCCACTGGGGAAGATGGAGACATCGAATAAGTTGGAGTCCTCTGTTCGCCATCTTGATGAAGCTATCACTCTTCTGAAGAGCGTGCTGTTGGAGCACAACAAGAAAACGATGTGTCGCATGCAGCTCGAGAACAAAAGCATCAACGAGGACGCCTGGTGGCCGACATGGAGGACACCTGGTGGTCGACAGTACTAATCTAAATTACTATCGTAATATTAATATAGCATTCTGGATCGCTGGAATGGATTAATATTAGAATAGTATAATTGAATTGGTCTTGTGGTCAATTCTACTATAGTAATGTAGGAAGAAAATCGCATTACTATAGATATTTCGCAGCAAGGATTCTATTCCCATTCCCACACGACCTCCCAAGCCGTTTGACTACGCCGTGGCACAAAGCAACAAAAAAGGGCTCCACCACCCCTCGGTAGAGAATTAGAGTTACAGAATTGGTGGCTTTGAAGAAAACTGTCCTCACAACGAGATCAGCCAGCTAACAACCATGGGCCCGAAGCGGCGCAATTTCTTCGCGGAGGAGGACCTCGCACTTCTTCGCCAGGTGCTGAGCAATCGCCCTTTTCTAAAGGAGCGAGGCAAGACAATGGCCGCATGGGACGCTCTTGCCGCTCAGCTAGTAAGTGATGCAAACTTCTCTCGTGGCAAGCTGAGCGGCAAGACGGCTCAAGCGCGTTTCGACAAGCTGGTGACGCAGAAACGTCAGCAGAATGCTGCTGCGTTAGCTGCGTCTGGCGTCGACGAATAAGAAACGGAGAAGGACGTCTTGCTGGACGAGCTTAATGCTCTCATCGATGACCATTTCGAAGCCGTGGCTGTCGAGAAGGACACCGCCAAGCGCAAGCGCGATGCAGATGAGGAGGCGTCCCTAACGACTCGCCGCCTAGCTATGGAGAGCCTGTCAGCCGGCGAGCCTCCTAAGAAAAGAACAAAGAGGACGAGATGAAGGAGTTCCTGTTGGAACTGAAGAGGATGGAGGCCAAGGAGCAGAACGAGCGTCGGGAGCAACAAGCCGTTACACGTGCTCGTGAGCGCGAAGAAGACCGGGCTTTCTTTTTGAAACTAGCTGACGTATTCGGGAAACACTTTAGTAAGCCCCAAAACAAGTAGTTTGTATTGGTCGCTTAGTAGCTAGCTACTTAGATCTAGATACTCTGCTAGCGATGGCGGCTTCAAATGAAAATACTTGCTGATCTCGTTCCCACCGTAATAGCAGCAGTGGCAATTTGTGAGTAACATGCACACATTTACTAGCTTACCAATTGGGCTCTGGCACAGTTTAAGCTTCTTCTTGTAGTCAATAGATGCCCACTGTGTCTTGAGAATAGAAAACTTCCACTCGACGGATTCGCGAACGGAGCTCATAGCTGCGTTGAAGGCTTGCTCTCCAGCTGTCAGTTGCGCTTTCTTAAAGCCTGATACGATGAAGCGCTGTACCCCGTATGCGGGATCGCCCTACAGCAAGAAGCCACCAAAGTCGGACTCTCTAGCCTCCAAATACTCTGTAAGCTTGCTTTCCCTTAGTAGTGGGATGTCGTGCTGCTTGCCCTCGATGGGCCCCAAAACGTGGATGGTCAGTCCATCGGGGCCGACCACAGCCTGGTCGTTCAGGCAGTGTACTCGCTTGTGCCCTGCTTCTTCAAGTTTTCGCGGTGCCCGGGCCTCGGAGACGGGCAGCAGATCGGGTTCTTGGTCCCGTCAATGAAACCAAACACATTGTGCATTGGCGCACCCTTGTCATGGATTGCTTGCGCATATCGACGTATATTCTTGCTGCAAACGGTCTTCTGAAAGTAGATCAGCTCTTTGAAGCGCTCATACAACCAGATCACCAGAACAAAAACACACATCATATAAATAGTCAGATAACTTATACATTACGGCTTTTGTTAAGTCGCGTAAGTCCACAAAGTATACGGCGTACCCAAATGAGTGCAAATGTGGCTGATGGCAGCTTCCGAGCGGCCAAACTTGGTCAGAACATCGTAGTTCCGTCGTGGGTAGCTTGTGCGATAGAGGAGTATGCATAGTGCCTCTGTGCGGTGCAGCCTGTCGCGATGAGCGGTGATGACATACTCAGGTAGCGCAAATAGCTCCACGAGCTGGTGGATAGCCGCTCTCTCGAACCTAAAGTCCTTGACGCAGTTGACATCAGACTTGCTGCTCAACACGAAGCGGATTGAGGGGATGATGGGGCGCTCGGGGCGCTCACGGTGCTTGTTGTTCGCTAACAGCAGCAGCAGAGCAGGCCCGACGTCGACAGAGCTGCTTGCAGCAGCTAGCACAACAGTCTCCATTGCGAGGCCATATCGTGAGTGCCGCAGCAGCCACCCGATGGACATCTCATTTTTGAGGGGGCAATGCTTGTGGGAAAAGACAGAGCGAAATGCGTTGACTAGAGTTTTCTTCACCATTCCCACAGAGCTCTGGGAATGGGAAATGCAAACTGCGAAAACTCTCTACTATCAATCCCCGTCAACGTCTGGAAGCCGTCAGTACTGCCATCGATCGATGTAGCACTCCGCTTCTTGTGCCATGATCTGTAGTATCTGTTCTATTCCTTGCCCGTCCGCTCATCGGTCTTCAGCATGTCCAGCGTAGCCTCGCGCCTTGATCTGTAGTATCTGTTCTTGTGACTTGCGCTCCTCCTGCCGAATCCTTCGTCCGCCGTCGTGTTCGCTCGGGATTCCGCTCTACGCCTTGGTCTTGTCGCGCGTCCAGTTCATCTTCCTGGGTCATGCCGTTAACAGCCCGCCAGCTACGGCGAACCCGGTCATAGCGCGCAGCGAAGAGTCCTTGGCCACAGCTTGCCACCACCTCACCGCCTTGCCCACGAAGACATCCCCACATGTCCCGCAGTGGACTAGACGCTGCCTGAAGGCAGCGCCCGCAGAGCGGCGCCGAGACTCAGCTCGAGGCCGTCTACCGGGAGGACGTCACCCCAACCCGACCAAAAACACAAATCCTTGTATCACCTTTTGCACAATATTTCATTTTGCGTCACATTCCGGAATTTTCCTAAAAGAAATGTAGCTTCTGGAGTTAGAGTTACATAAAATCCGGATTATTTGAAATAATCCGAAAATATATTACGGATAAAATACCGGATACTTCAATTATCGGGAACCCGGAGTCTATCAGAGCAACGCTACTGTATTTTAGCTCCGAAATTTGAAAAAGGGCCAGAAACTGCAGTTCTCGGAATAATCAAACTCTATGCATCGTTGAAATTCACCTTGTGTGGACTCAACGCTTAGCAGTACACCATTTCTCAGGCAAAATGGTTGCTTTCTCAACCAAAGTGGTGCGGGAAGATCTCGCGCAACATAATACTGCGACGAAAAGGGGCATTTTTCAACCAAAGTGGTTTACAGCTGTTTGTTTCCCAAGCAAAATGGTTTGCCCAACCATATGGGGCTAAAATGGACCAGTCCACGTCTTGAGCTTGGTCTGTAAGAATTAAAAGTCACTATTTTTCGATGCAAAAAAACTTAGTTAGAATGTACACGGTACGTAGATCACGATAGACCCCTCAAATACATTCACAAGGCTGTTCTAAGCTACGTTTTGACTTCTTCAAAATGGCTCTAAATCCTCGATGATTGTGAAACCACTTTGCTTGGGAACGATTTACGACAGAACCACTTTGCTTGAAAATGCCTGGGAAAGTGATATGAGTTTTTTCCCGAAAAATGATTTGAACCACTTCGGTTGGGAAACCAACCAGTCTGCCTGGGAAAAGGTGTACTGATCGGTGATAGTACTCTGTTCCAATTGCGTTATTTGTTCTCTGTTTGGCTCAGGCGATTGATAACAGCGTGCAGTCTGGTGCAAACCTTATCAGAGCACGAACATTATACCGGGAGGGCTACGTAGTAGCCTGTGCTCCACCAGCCTTATTTCGCTCTCTAAATGTCGACTGAGTTACAGGTAGCATTTGATGTACTATCCCATGACACCTTAGGCAACCTTCGCCCAACTCACTGCCCGCGGTGGGGTTCGACGTGCGTTAGGTCGAGTCACTCAGAGGCCGCGATGAAGCTGCAGATGTCAGTCTTCTACAAGGACGCGTCGTGCAGCTGCGCTTCATGCTGCAGGTCTTAGCCAGCGGTTTGGACAACGCGGAAGAGTGAGAGAGGGTCAGATCGTCTATTTGAGTTATATATCACTGCTAAGATGTCTGATAGGGTCTCGATCATCTACCATGACTCGCTCATGTTTCCTCCTCGCTGGCTTGTTCTGCTGGTTCGATACTTCGGGCTTCACGGGGGGGCACTCCCCGCAGGGTATCGTGGGCCCGTTGACCAAGTCCGGGGCTAGCTGGGTGCGCACGTACGACCGGATGGCTAAGCTGCTCTCGCACTCGGAGCAGTCTGCTGCAGGGAACAGAGGACGCCTGGCCAGGAGGCCGAATGTTACCCCTCTTGTAACTGGATAGTCCCGACGGGCCATCATGTGCTGAATCCCTGGCCTCGTCCACTTGTCACGTTCGACTTGGCGCTCTTCGGGTCGATACATGGGGAAGACAACTCGCGCAAACTTGCTTATACGTACCACTGGACGAAGAGTGTCTGGCGTGTGCTTACTGTACATATACAACCGGTACTGGATCTCAACGGGGTCACCACGGCCTACGGGGAGTTCACTTGGTGGGACCGGGGTTCGCGCTCAGCGAACGGGACGGCGACTTGGGATGAGGCCGCGGAAGAGTGTTGATGACTTTGACGACCTAGACGACGACGATCAGGGCTGTAGAACATATGATTGCGATTGTAATATTGCCACGATTGTCAATCACAATAAGCGATCGTTCCGTGGTCCCAATCGGCAATCCCGCTCCCGTATTGTTGCTATACTGATTTTGAGCCTTTGCCACAGCTTCTGTTGCGATCCGGTAGAGCAATATTCAGTACCAAGCCCCTGGATCCGATCCTAGCTCCTAAATAGTTTTTGCTACTTCGAAGTGCAGGTATGAGAGGTCATTGGGCGCCTGGATGGGGTGCAAGCTCAACATGATGATTATAAGACCCAACACATTGTATTTTGCCATGGTTTTGGAAGAATAACACGAATGCAATCGAACAAGCAAAGGTCTTACGGCGATAGTGCCACGCTCTTAATCAACCGCGCTCCGTTGTACACGGCTTGAGTCTTGCTGGCTAAGCTGGAATTGCTGATACTTCGTACTAGCCGAGCGCCGCCGCTACGCGGCGGTAGTTTTATGGTTAGTTGTAGTACTACGGGCCGCCCACCTCCGCTTCGCTCCGGTGGGCTTTTATTTAGTTTAAAGGTTATTAAATGTTGCTTGTGTGCATGTAAAAATGTGTGTTTACGTTGAGGTACTATCAGTAGTGTGACGTGACTGAAATCTGCTTAATACATATCCCTACGTCAGAGTAGATGAATGTAG
>JAIKVJ010001549.1:0-10791 GCA_024679225.1 Phytophthora pisi
TTAACCACCTTCCACGTGGCCGTCGAGTTGGCGATGTTGACAGCGAGCTGCGTGCGTGAGTCGTCTGCCCACGACGTGAGCGGGTCGAGGCAGGCGTCGTACATATCTGTATGTAATAACTGTTGTTAGAAGGTAGCATCAATAACATATATCAATAGGAGCAAAAGCGTACCGGTATCGCCTCCGGCACACGCGTCATCACCGCGAGAGATGTTATCGCATGTGTCATCGTCGTCTCCAGCGTATCCGTAGCATTGGCAGCACGTCTCCTGAGCGCCGTGCGAGTCGGCATCGTTCGAACCAATGTTGAAAATGTCAATGCTCACTCCAGAGTCCGCGTCCTCAATGGTGTAGACGTAAAAATGGTCCTCCAAGATCTAACGGTCGTCGTTGGGGCTCGTATATCCCGACTGCCACGTGAACTTGTTCTTCAGAGCAGCCACGAGGTCGTCCGAGCTGCTGCACTTGGCTGTGTTGTCGCCATCCGAGCAGATGTAGTCGGCACCACCGTAGTCATGGTTGCCCAACACGTTGACCCAGGGGATGGTCTTAATGTTATCCCCGTCGAATTTGTCCTCAAAGGTGGTCGTGAAACGGGAGTCACGACCGTCTTCGCTGTTGATACCCGACCAGTAAAAGTTGTCTCCGTGGCCAATGACGACCTTGGGGGTGACATCGGCGTCCGCGGCCTGCTGGTTCATGACATTGGCCACCACGTCCTCTGCGTTGATATCGTAGTCCGTGTAGCCCGAAGATTGGCAACACGAGTCCTGCGTGACGGTCGTGCCCCAGTCTCCGATAGCAAAGGCCGCCAGCGAGTACGTGACGCTCGTCGGGTCCGACGTGATGCTGGTCGAGCCACTGCTGGTGTTCGTCTTCTTAGTGGAGGACGATGACTTGGTAGTGCCTCCCGAGCTGGTGGCCGTGCTGCTGCCTGAGGTGGACGTTGAGCCTGACGACGTGCCGTCGCTGGTGCTGGCCGAGCTGGACGAGTCCTTGGTGACCACGACGCCCACGATGACGCCGACCACGGCCAGCACGACCACCACGCCGATGATGATCAGCGCTCTGCGTGGGATGGCCATGTCCGCTGTTCTGCCTGCCTTTGGTGCTTCTTTGGGTGCCTATGTGCTGCGCTGCCAATTCAGGAGTGGGGTGGGGTGGTCTGGACCACCTGCGCACCGTCTCAAAACTCAGGTGTCTGCGGATTGGATGAAAAGCACGTCGACCAATCGGAAGGCGCGAAAAAGGATATGCCAGGAGTCATCGTGCTGAATGGATGCTTACGCGCTGTGCCGCGCCGATCCCAGCTTGGTACGCATGTGCATGTTGCTGCTGCCTATGCTACGCCGAGAGCTCCCATTAGATATTCCGGCAGCAGTACGACCAAAAATCTACAGTATGTATATGTGCGCCTGTAGTTGTTTGTGAGCATTGGTAGCGCCGCCTCACTGGGCCAGCATGTCCACGACGAATTTGTACAGTTTTCAGTAGGCTGGACGTTTATCATCATCACATGAGCTCATTACTTCCTTGATACAATCGCGCGAAGCAAGCGTTTGGTTAAGACTCAGTTTCCGTTGCCGGTGTAAGGCCTCGCGTAGGATAAGAATGCATGAAAATCGAGTTTTGGCGAGGCGACGATAGACGAGAGGAAATAATGTATGCACGTGTACATGTATTGCGGGTTTGAATTGAGATCAAGTTCTTGATATAATACACACAGAGAGCACAGCACCGACAGGCATTCAACACATTGCACATTTTCGGTTTGATAACGATCGCATTTCATCGTAGATTCAAACGTCGGAACAGGCTGACACTCGCATTGACTAATCTCATGGTTGTCCAGCCACAACTATTGAACGCCTACAGTACTGTACTAACTTTTTAATCCTCGGTACGGTATTATACATGATCACTTGCTCGAAAAGTAATGTATGCAGTTTTCGCTTGACGTTAGCACCGTCCTACGGCTAAGCTACCATTCATCGTGCCCAAAACTCGATAGCCGTCTAGCACCGCACGGATTTTGCAACAGTTTTAACACAATGTTCAAAAAAATATCTACGACGAAGTCGACGTGCAGTCCTTGCCTTCCGTTCCGTCGTTGGGGATGTACCGACAGTGCTTGGTGGCCACCCCACCGATCGTGGTCGAGTTGAAGCTCTCGGCGTACGTCCACTTGTCATCGGCCGTGTGGTACTGCAGCTTCAGCCAGTCCTTCGAGGCCGTGAGCGAGAAGAAACCGTACTCGGTACCGTCGTACACCCAGAGGTTCTCCACCAAGCCCTCCGCGAACGTCGGGATGCCGCTGGCCGATTGCTTGATAATACCACCGCCAGCTCCGTTGTCCACAAAGTGCACACCGACCGACGACGAGTAGTCGTGGTTCTCGCCGTGCGTGTGGCCGTTCAACCAGAGGTGGACACCCGTGCCATTGATAATGTCGAACCACTTCTGCATGCCGGACTCAGCGTAGTGGGCGTACGGGTTGTAGTGGGAGTTAACCACCTTCCACGTGGCCGTCGAGTTGGCGATGTTGGCAGCGAGCTGCGTGCGTGAGTCGTCTGCCCACGACGTGAGCAAGTCCATACAAGCGTCGTACATATCTGTTCATATAAGCTGTCGTTAGCAGGTTGTCTAGGAGGCATCAATAGAGCAAAACGAGTAGAGCGTACCTGTATCGCCTCCAGCACACGCGTCATCACCTCGGCCAACGTTTGCACATGTGGTGTCGTCATCTCCAGCGTAGCCGTAGCACTGGCAACACGTCTCCTGAGCGCCGTGCGAGTCGGCATCGTTCGAATCAATGTTGAAGATGTCAATGCTCACGCCAGAGTCTGCGTCCTCAATGGTGTAGACGTAGAAATGGTCCTCCAGAATCCAGCGGTTGTCGTTGGGACTGGTGTAGGTGGACTGCCACGAGAACTTGTTCTTCAGAGCAGCCACGAGGTCGTCCGAGCTGCTGCACTTGGCCGTGTTGTCGCCATCCGAGCAGATGTAGTCGGCACCACCGTAGTCGTGGTTGCCCAAGACGTTGACCCAGGGGATCGTCTTGATGTTGTCTCCATCGAATTTGTCCTCAAAGGTGGTGGTAAAGCGCGAGTCTCGGCCATCCTGGCTGTTAATGCCTGACCAGTAGAAGTTGTCTCCGTGGCCAATGACGACCTTGGGGACGACCTCCGCGGCCGCGGCCTGCTGGTTCATGACGTTGGCCACCACATCCTCGGCGTTGACGTCGTAGTCCGTGTAGCCGGACTTCTTGCAGCAGGAGCCCTTTGTGGTGGTGGTGCCCCAGTCTCCGATAGCAAAAGCCACCAACGAGTACGTGACGCTCGTCGGGTCCGACGTGATGGTGGAAGCCGAGCTGCTTGACCCAGTGCTGGTCTTTTTGGCAGACGACGACGACGACTTGGTGGTGCCCCCCGAGCTGGTGGTCGTGCTGCTGCCCGAGGTGGACGTCGAGCCCGACGACGTGCCGTCGCTGGTGCTGGACGAGCTGGACGAGTCCTTGGTGACCACGACGCCCACGATGACGCCGATCACGGCCAGCACGACCACCACGCCGATGGCGATCAGTCCCTTCCTAGGGATCGCCATGTCCTACTGTATCTGTTTGTACGACGCTGCTGCTGCTGCTGAGAGAAGCGACGTCCTGGTCCGCGGTGCGAATTCACGAGTGAGAGAGCGGAAGGAGGAGAGCACAGCAAAGCGTCAATACCCAGCGCGCCCTGAGCCGGTCGCTGCAGGTGCAAGGTAATGGACCCCCTGTCTCAGTCAGAGCCGCCGCTGATTGGCCGGTTATGACGGTCAAGCAGAGTGATCCCACGGCACGCACGAACAGCGCAATGCCTCTACACTTGGGCCCAAAGGTTCTTCCTTGCCCTTGGGCATGCTGCCCTCGTCGATAGAGCTCGAGGGGTTAATGCATTTAATGCACTTGGGCCATGCAATATGTATGCATACAGTAGCTTGTGTATTGATGCTTTTCCGGGAGACTTCGGTGTTCGGGGGGATCTTTAGGAGTCACGCCCAGCAAATTCCCTGACAGGCTGTGGCGTGCAGGAGATTTGAAACGCTGCTGGAAAATCTACGAGGACGAGGACGAAGTGGACGAAGAGCACTCCTTGCCCTCGGTGCCGTCGTTCGGCACGTACCAGCAGTGCTTGGTCGCCACGCCCCCTATGGTGGAAGCCTTGAAGCTCTTGGCGTACGACCACTTGTCGTCCGCCGTGTGGTACTGCAGCTTGAGCCAGTCCTTGGAAGCAGTGAGCGAGAAGAAGCCGTACTCCTGGCCGTCGTACGTCCACAGGTTCTCCACGTAGCTGGAGGCGTAGCTCGGAATGCTGGCCGCAGACTCCTTCTGGATGCCACCGCCGGCGCCATTGTCCACGAAGTGAACACCGAGAGACGAAGAATAGTCGTGGTTCTCGCCGTGAGTGTGGCCGTTCAGCCAGAGGTGAACGCCCGTGTCTTGAATGATGTCAAACCACTTCTTCATTCCAGCCTCAGAGTAGTGAGCGTAGGGCGAGTAGTGAGAATTAACCACCTTCCACGTCGCTGTCGAGTTGGCGATATTCGCCGCGAGCTGCTTGCGAGACTCGTCGCTCCAAGTTGTAAACTGGGCGAAGCACTGATCGTACATATCTGTCAACAAGTAAATACGTTAGTAAAAAGCAGATAACTCAACACGACCAGAAACATACAGCACCTGTATCGCCTCCGCAGCAGACTGAATCACCACGCGCGACGTTATCGCACTGGGAGTTGCTGCCCTCGGCGTAGCCGTAACACTGGCAGCAAACCTCCATGGCGCCGTGGGAGTCGGCGTCGCCCGAGTCCACGTTGAAAACGTCAATGCTCACGCCCGACTCGGAATCCTCGATGCTGTACACGTAAAAGTGGTCTTCGAGCACCCAGCGGTTGTCGTTTGGACTCGTGTACGTCGCTTGCCACGAGTATTTGTTCTTCAGAGCGGTCATCATCTCATCGGTGGACGAACACTTGGCCGGGCTGTCATCGCTATTGCAAATGAAGTCGGCGCCTCCGTAGTCGTGGTTGCCCAGCACATTCACCCAGGGAAGAGTCTTGATGTGGCCGCCATCGAACTTGCTCTCGAACGTGGTCGTGAACCGCGAGTCGCGGCCATCCTCGCTGTTGATGCCATTCCAGTAGAAATTATCGCCGTGGCCGATCACGATTTTGGGGGCGACCTCCGCTTTACCTGCCTGCTGGTTCATCACGTTCGCCACCACATCCTCAGCGTTGATGTCGTAGTCGTTGAAGGTGGCTGAGCGCGAACAGCACGAGCTCTGAGTGGTGGTGGTGCCCCAATCACCAATAGCGAAGGCCGCCAGCGAGTACTTCGCGCTCGTCGGGTCCGACGTAATAGTGGACGAGCCGCTGCCTGTCGACCTTTTCGACGCTGACACCTTTGCGCTCCCGCTTCTGCTTCCTGTTGTCGTTGAAGTGCTGCTCGTACTGCCACTGGCAGTGCCAGACCCAGTCGTGCCGTCACTCGTGCTTGCTGAGCTTGACGACGAGCCCTTGGTTACCACGATACCGATGATTGCACCGACAATGGCTAGTACAACCACTACGCCGATGATCAACAGCGCCTTCCTCGGTATCGCCATCGCAACTTGTTCCGAGCTACGTGTGCTGAGATTCCTTTATCTGTTTGATGCCCTGAGTCCCCGCCGCTGTTGTTGTCCGCGCTGCAATATCAAAAGTGAAATGTACTCGCTAGTGCCTACCGGTAGTCCTCATCGAGCACAGCGGCGAGCCTGGTGCCGTGTGCAATATTATCTTTACCTACGTCACTGCGAGCCTGTAGTGAAAAGATAAAATGGCACACCCCGCCCGATACAGCAACGAGCATCAAGATGGTGGCTCCACGAACGCTGCCGTTTGTGCTGCACGACCGGAAGACTGTCCTCAGAGCTCACACAGCTGCCTAGACCGTGCACGGTGCACTGCGCCAGCCCCGACACGTGATAAAGAGCACTTGGATACTCACCGAAATCGTTATCGTCGACGCATCGTCCGGATGGTATTGATTGAGCAGGCGCGAGGTCGGTGAGTCGCTCCATTGCAGCGAAGTCATCACGGCTAGTTCGCCTTCATCTCTTGGATTTACTGGCAGTCGCCGTCGCGGATTTCCAGGGGCCTTGTGCTCCACACAGTACCATGCTCGAGAGGCTGGAAGCTGCCATGGGCGACGGCATCCGAAAGCGGCGACAAGCGGTACAGTACAGTAGATACCTGCGACCTTCTCCACCGCGACAATCTCTCCAACGCGTTGCGCAGCCGTCCTGAAAATTGTGGGTCCCCATCGGAAGCCAGCGGCTGGGTGGATTTCTCTCAAGGGAGCAAAGCCGTCAATTGGCGACAGCGGCGCGGACGGTGGGGCCGCTGCAACTTGCGTCGGTCACTTCGTCGCGCTCGTGCTGGCCCGCACAACATGCAGCTAGCTTCACCGGCGGCCTTCCTGTCCTGCACACGCAGAAGAAGTCCTCATCAGCGCAGCGCAGCTGTTGGTTGAATGCACGCCGCAAGTTGCACACATGTTGCGCTACACCACTTCAACACCACCCACAGTTGCGCGTGTGTTGCAGCAAGTCCCACCGTAATCCCTGCCAAAACACTTACGATGATCACATTTGACGGGTCCAAATGGTCCCTCTTGAAGCTGCAGCATCACTGTCACACACGCGGCGGAAGCATCAAGACAAGACCCGGATCCCTCCACGACGAGCGTCCGCGCCCCCCCCCACGCCGCCCCGCTTCGCTCCCACCGCCTCCCGCCTCCTTCCCCCCCTCTCACCTCTCTTCTCGCGTGACGCGCGCTCTCCACCGCCCCCTGGTCGCCCCTTAATCGACGAACGACGACCATGAGCTACCAGGTCTCGTCCGTGTTCCTGCAGAAGTTCTCACCCAAGGAGATCCACGAGCTCAAGCGCGTCTTCAAGGAGCACGACCGCGACTACGCGGCGGCCGTGCCCGTGGCCGAGCTGCACACGGTGCTGCTCAAGCTCGGCGAGAACGTGACGCCCAACCAGACGACGGTCATGCTGCAGCAGACCAAGCTGGCGCGGCCCGAGCAGATCACGTTCCAGGAGTTCCTCGAGCTGCTGCACGACTTCCGCAACGGCGCCATCGCGCTGGACCCGGCGCTGCTCATGGGCCACGCGTCGGTGGCGCCCGTGCCCGTGGAGATCCCCGCTCCAGTGTCTGTGGAGGCCCCCGCGCCGCCTCCCGCTGCGGAGACGCAGCCCACGCCCACGCCCTTGTTCCTCGGCCAGAAGACGGCGACCTGGCAGACGCAGACGCCGGAGCCCACGCAGCAGCAGGCCCCCGCGTTCGCGCAGAAGGCCCAGTGGCCGCCTGCAGGCACCCCCACGACGCCCACAGCGGCCCCAGCTCCTGTAGCGAGCAAGCCGCAATGGCCGCCCGCTGCCAACCAGGCCGCATCGTGGGGACACACCCCGTCGTCGGCGCCGCAAGCTCCAGCTCCGGTTCCGGCCGCTACGCACGCGACGCCACAATGGCCGCCTGCCGGATCGAGCGACTCCGCGCCGGCAAAGCCGCAGTGGCCTCCGGCAGCGTCGTCTACGCCGGCTGCACCTGTTGCCGCGCCGGCACCGCCTGCGGTAACTGCGAAGTGGCCTCCTGCCGGCGGAGCTGCCGACAAGAGCCCTACAAAAGCGCAGTGGCCGCCTGCAGTGGCGTCACCGAGTGCCCCGAAGTCCCAATGGCCTCCGGCATCACCCCCGACTGCGCCTGCACCGAAAAGCCCGGTATCTACTAAGCCTCCGCAATGGCCGCCTGCAGGCAACGGGGCTGCGAAGCCGCAGTGGCCTCCTTCTGCAACTACCACGCCCGCTTCGCCCGCCGCAGAAGCACCGAAGCGCGCACAGTGGCCGCCTGCCACGCCGCCTCCAGCTCCAGTCGTGCGCACGCCCCCGCGTTCTCCTGTGAAGACGACCGGACCTCCATCGCCAGCGCCTGCTAATGTGGACGCGCACACGCTGAGCGTTTTGCAGCGACGCGCAAGTGCAGCGGCCCAGTACAACTCAACGATCCACGAGGTGAAGGGCACTGCTGGCGGCCTGCACTCGTACTCGGAGGAGGAAACTGTCGCCTTCACGGAGCACATCAACAACACGCTACACGCGGACAAGGACGTCGCGTCATTGATGCCGATTGGTATGGATGCTGGTCTGTTCCGGGCGGTGTGCGATGGTGTGCTGCTGTGTAAGCTGATCAACGCTGCCGTGCCCGAGACTATTGATGAGCGCGCTCTTAACTTCGTCAAGCGAGCCAAGGAGCTGAATGTGTACCAGAAAACGGAGAACCAGAACTTGTGTATCAACGCTGCCAAGAGTATCGGCTGCAGTGTGGTCAACATTGGCCCCGACGACTTGATCGAGGGTAAGCCGATCCTCGTGCTGGGTCTGGTCTGGCAAATTATCAAGATCCAGCTGACGTCGACGATTAACTTGAAGAACCACCCCGAGCTTATGCGACTGCTGCTGGATGGCGAGACGCTGGAACAGTTCATGAAGCTCCCGCCTGACCAGATTCTGCTGCGATGGATGAACTACCACTTGAAGGCAGCGGGCCACCCGAAGAAGGTCACGAACTTCAGCCCCGACGTGCAGGATGCGACCGCATACAGCGTGCTGTTGCACCACATCGCTCCCCAGCACTGCGACTTGTGTAACGAGGCTATCCCCGAGGAGCGCGCAGCTCACGTCATCCAGAATGCTCGTCGTTTGGAAGTGGAAACCTTCATCAAGCCCCGCGATATCACCAGCGGCAACCCGAAGCTCAACATGTCATTTGTGGCCCAGCTTTTCAACACGTGCCCGGCATTGGATGTCGTTGAAGAGGAGATCAAGCAGCTGGAGGAGATCCTGTACGACGACGTTGGGGACACGCGTGAAGAGCGCGTCTTCCGCATGTGGATCAACTCTCTGGCCATCGACGACGTGTACATCAACCACTTGTACTCGGATCTGAGCGACGGCATGAAGCTGCTCAAGGTGCTGGACAAGATCCAGAAGGGCATTGTGGCCTGGAACAAGGTCAACATGGTGGCGCCCAACAAGTTCAAGCAAGTCGAGAACTGCAACTACTGCGTCGTGCTGGGCAAGCAGCTCAAGTTCTCGCTGGTTAATGTCGGTGGCGCTGACATCTTCGAGGGAGCGAAGAAGATGATCCTCTCGATCGTCTGGCAGAGTATGCGCTACCAGCAGCTCAGGATCTTGAGCGAGCTGGCCGCGGGCCGTGGCGAAATCACCGACAAGGACATCATCGGCTGGGCCAACGAGAAGGTCCGCCAGTCAGGACAGGTGAAGGGCAACATTGTGTCGTTCCGTGACCCGAGTCTGTCCGACGGCCTCTACCTGCTCGACTTGGTGCACGCTGTTGAGCCGCGCGCCGTTAACTGGGACATGGTGCTGCAGGACAAGACGGACGACGCCAAGGCCAGCAACGCCAAGTACGCGATCAGTTGTGCGCAGAAGATCGGCGCGACGGTGTTCCTGACGTACGAGGATATCGTGGAAGTGAAGCCCAAGATGATGATGACTTTTGTGGCCAGCCTCATGCTGGTGGACCACCAGCGCGCCTAAGCTGCAGTCGCGTATCCGGGCGGGCGTTAAAAGATGCTGGAGTCGCAGCGACGGAAGCTGCTAGTAAGACCAGCTGAACTATATAGCTGGTGCACCGATAGTCAAGTCGGACAAGCTAAAGAGCCAAGAAACAAGCAAAAGTTTTTAACCCATCAGTCTTGCTGGACCAGTTTGAGACCATCCCAAAATGGATACAGCTCCGGGGACGCGACTATCCGTGCCTGCTCGTAACTCGCCACTTCCTTCACTTCGAGTTTTTCCAAGCGTACGCTAACGTCGCGTAGTTCACAATGCGCCTTACTACTCTCAAGTGGGCTAGCATTGCTCTGGCTGCCGCACTAATGCTGGTGCTAAATGCCTCGGCCAAGGTGTGCAACACGACGCAACTCACGCAGCTCACCAACGTGGTCACGACGTACTCCAGCAGTGCGGACTGCACCGGTAGCACCTTGGACCCGAGAACCAACGACGTAGCTGAGATCTGTGCTGGCGCGTGCATGCAACTCGTCCGCCAGCTGCAGCCAGACACGCCCGACTGCGAGTTCGACGGCACCAACCTCGGCGAGTCGATGAGTAGGCTCGTGGCATGGTGCGATACAGCGTCGGTCTCTGCTTCGGGCTTGGCATCGGCATCGTCCGGCTTCAACTCGAGGACAGGATGGAATGCTACCGACTCAATCTCGATCTCCATTGATACGCTGGACACGGTCCCAGTCTGCTCGATCGAGAACATCTCATTGATCAGTGAGATCAACAAGGAAGCTACGAAGAGTGCCGACTGCTTTGGGATGGGAGGGGCCCCCACTTCAGCCGCCAACAAGGAGGAGTACTGCGCTGGAAACGCGTGCGTCGCGTACTTGGCCGACGTGGAGACCCGACTACCAAACTGCACCTACGGCGGCTACAACATCAAGCAGGTGATCGCAGACACACTGGCGCTGTGCGATGATAGGACTGTGACAACTCTACCGGTGACACGAGCGATGAATACAAGAGCCTGGAATGCGACGATCTCATCGCCCGCAGCGTCGTCTTCGGCCTCGTACTGAACCGTCGACACTCCTTCCTGGCGGTGTCTGCTACAACCGAGGTGAAAAGCGTCGGTACAGCGGACTTATACTGGGATAGGAAGCAACGTTAGTGCTGCTAT